>JAUELC010306742.1:0-15022 GCA_031471745.1 Cryptochiton stelleri
ATTGACTGGTGTTCAACGCATGCTCAATGGTATATAGACTTATATGGCGGCGGTGTACTTCCTACTGTTAACACGCCTCAACACAACCATAATGTTAAGTGTTATACATAAATGCCGTTAAACATAGGTATGTTAGTACGACTATAAATTCACATTCATGATGGGGGCAGACCGTGTGATGGCCTATACGCCATCGAGTACTTCCAGAAAATTATATACCAGGGAAGGTACTTTCGTGGACTGCTCTTTCATAGGTGGTTTCAGTAAGAATTAAGCTCAGTCACCATAAATTATGTCATACATACACAAAAATAAAGTAAAGTTTTTTTCTATATGTTTCACAGGGATTTAACCACCCGCAAAAGTATATTGCATCTCAGGGTAAGTAAAACTACAAGACGTGAATGAACTGCCGTACTAGAAGCAAATATTTAAAATATACCCCTATAAGTATAGGCGCCCTCACAGTGGGTCGGAATGTGATCGACCCCACTTTTAATTTAAACAACAGTTCCGTAATTTATATATTGGTGCAAAATGTTTAATGGAGGAGAAACCCTAAAAATAAAGTCAGTCTAAAAAGCTAGATTTCATCAAGTATTTTTGAGAAATAATGTCTGGAGTTTAAACAATAATGTCATAACCGTGAGATAACTAAATTGGTTATTCAAAAGTAGGGCGGAGTTTTCGTGCCACATATTTTGTGTCTCTAAAACATCAACTATAATTCAATAAATATTCAATACAATCCTTCAATATAATTCTTTGTCAGTGTAATAAGTGATATACTTTTCTTGTGGCATTGTTTTTGAATATCTACTGAATATTGTTTAATTTTATAGAGCTACCCCCTATATGGCATAAAACGTCATACTTTTCTTTCATACTTCTGAAGTACCAATTTACTTCTAACAATATTATAAACGCTTTTCACACAATCTAACAGCATTTTTGGAAACTGCTGTGTACAGTCTCTCTACTCAGACTTACTCGATTTTTTTAAATGTCCCTCCCACCCTTTAAAAGGGATTTAAAAGAAGCCAACAAGCACTGTACTGCGATAGCATATAGAGAGGCATATACCAATTGCACAGATGTCTTTAATAGGACATTAAAGACCTGAAGTGAGCTAATCAGATACCCCCCTAAAGTCGAAATGGACTCTCTTCACCCATTAGAAATCCTGTGGTCGCCTGTACTTTAAGTACGCCGTTAAATGCCAGTATAAATTAAATAAAATGCCAGATTGGTAAACAGTTATGTGAATTTTAGGCCAAATTAATTACCATGAGTAAATAAATGTCCTTTGGTAAAAAAAAAACCAACAAGATTTCGTCCGGTAACATTTTGGGCAGAGTTGAAGTCGTTAGGGGCGGCCCAACCCACCCCTGACAACTTCAACTGAAGATTAGCTTTACACTTGGAACGTAGCTTTCTCCTGTTAATCGATCGTAATAAACCATCTTCTGGAGTTTATGCGTCTTTTCCGGCCAAAAAAGGCGATTGACCAATACACCCGTCGCCTTAAGCCGATACTCGCTGTATTGAAGACGATGATACCAGCCGTGGCTGATCTGCGTCTTAGAGATCTGTGCAATTCTACGAAGCGGTTTGACCACAGTGTGGCCAGCCTTTGAAGTGAATAGACAAGTCCTGCTTACTCAAGCTTTGATCTAACCCAAGATGTCAAAGGGGTTTCGAGCATACTGTAGTACAACAACAACACTGCATCTTATCTATATTTTGTGACTTTTTTTAACAACTAATTTGAACAGGGCGTATATACTTCCCTGTATTCAACTTAGTGTTCTTCTGTACCCAGAGCCCAACTTGCGACTCTTGAAACTCAAAGCTTAGTATACCGCTATTTGGATATTTTCAGGCCCTCAAAAAGTATGCCTTCACAACAACGTTGTTTGTTTAAAAGTAGTATGCAACTCAAAAACAGAATTTAGAAACTTCAAAGACTAGATTTACTAGAAGAAATGTCTGTATATATAAGCAGTTTAATGGTAGAAAGGAACAATGCCAAGAAGTCCTGTACGGCTTATGTGAACAAAGGAGCAATACTGTCTTCTTTGTACAAGCAAACTATTGTATTTGACAAACGACTGCAAAAAAACCCAACTAAAACAACGAAACCACCGTCATTATGTTAGTTTTAACGGGACTAATACACCCGAAACAATATATGTTTATTCTACTCTGGCCTCGTAATATCATAGTAAAACCATTTACGAAACTCCAAAAACTGTGCACGCACAACGCACATAAAAAACTGTATGCCCATCATGTACAGATCATTCTGTGTACTGAAACAAATAAAAATGTGCTAAATGAAAAATGAACCAGAGCTCTGGCTGAAAAGAATGCAGCTATTAAAAAACCGCGTGAGCAGTTGAGTATGCTAAAGCAGACAAAGGTATTTCATGTGCAGAGGCAGTTATAGAAACAAAACTTAATCAGAAACTGCGGAAAACTGTATGCATAAAAGACCAAACAGCAAGTAGCTAAAACACAAGCCAAAACGAAAACAAGAGACAATGAAACCACAGAGCAGGACACTACCAATTGGGCCCCATTGAGTGGGGATTTAATCCAAAATATAATGTCCAAACATCGACCCCAGACAAACACTACGAAAGAAACACTGCTTATTTGGATATTATAACACGCTTATAACACGCTACACTCCACACTTCTTCAATGTAACGCCCACAGCCTGAGCAAACCTGAAGACAATCTCAAAGCCGTTAAGCGGGATATTAACCTGGATATAATATGCATCAACGAAACTTTTCTTAAACCGTAATAGCACAAAACACAAATATAAAAATGATAGATATAAATCATACAGAGCGGATAGACTAACAGGGCAATGTGGGGGTGGGGGAATATTTTATAACGATAAAGCTATGAACATTTATTAATACATACATTCCCGGATCCTTAAAACTATATTAAAAGCCAAGCTTCATTATATAACGAATACATGTAAGTATCAATCGCCCATTTTTGTATGCGGAGGCTTGAACAGCCATAACCCCATTGCGGTTCAATGACAGATGAGAAAGGCAGGACAGTTGAAAATAAGCATCTTTAATAATAACATCATTTCATTTAATTTAGTTTCACCAAATAATACAAGAATAAATTATAATTGTGATTTTTGTGACAAAAGTAAATATATAATGTTTTAAATTGCGGTTCAATGACAGATGAGAAAGGCAGGACAGTTGAAAATTGGATATCTGAAAATAATCTAGCATACTTAAATAATGGTGAAGGTATGCAAGCCATATAGACATGAACCTGGGGAAACTATCGGCTATTGATATTACCATCCCCAAGCTTGGCTCAGCAACCAAAGCTGAATGGGCAGTTATACCCGACTTAATAGGAAGCCATTCTAACAAACTTTAATCTAGAACCGGATGCTTAAAAGATTTATATACCCACTAAATTAAAATACTCTCAAGCTGGTTGGGTAAGTTTCCAATCTGAAACCAAATTTTGAAACCAAATAACCTGTGGCATGTCAAACTTTGAATTGGCCTTCCCCTCAATCAAGGTATGGGATTCCCTTTCACCAAATATCACCTACCTATTTAGCCCGTTTACGTATTATATACTCGCACATGCATATGTTATGAACACAATAATTTGAAAACCAAATGTACCAATGAGCTTCTGGCGGAATGACAGCACAATAACCTTTTTTGCTTAATAGAAATAAACTATTCTCGAACATAAGTGGGAAACGTTGATTTGACCCGTATGGTGTGCATTAATTTTTCAAAATGAGCCAATTAGGGAGGACCTGTTCAGTTCTTGCTTTTACCATTTTCTTTGAAAGGTGGAATTATGCTGTGGCTGCCAATGTATAATATTGAAATTAAATCCTGAAATATTCGCCATGTGGTCGATGTGGAGTATGGACAATATTTTAAGGGGTCTTTATTAAGAGATACAGCCACAGCCACTATTGGTAAAACAAAAGGCGGCAAAATAACAACAATTATGACCCTTGTTATCATGATAGTAAAATTTCATTGCATCAAATAGCTAAGATCGCTTCTCCGGACTTCCTCATTTCAGAGATTCCGGGCATAGATGAACCCTGGACCATTGCCCCATACCCCCCCCCCCCCCAACCACCTCCCCTCCCCCTCCCTCCCCTTCAGTTCCGCATTAAAAATGTCCGTTGCCTGTTGCTAAACTATTATAACTAATGAGCTTTTTTTTATTTGCACTACCGCATGGATTTTAAGATTTTTGCAAAATTGCAAATTTGTACTTATTTTTCTAGATCCCTCTGACGTCATGATTAATGATTTCCTGCTAATGATTTTTGAACAAAATACAGGGACTATCGTTATGCTATCAAATCTATGTGGGCACTCGAAGGTATGCGAATTTCTATCCTAAAAAAGTAACTGTTAGCCATTGCATTGTTTATGCTTTCGTCAGGATTTCCAATCTTAAGATTATCTCAAACGGTAACTTTGGGACATGCATGTACAAGAAGTATCTTCCAAAGACTAAAGCTAATACTGTCCAAATATTGATTCTTCTAAATAAAGATTTTCTGAACTTTAACTCGTGTGTATTGGTTGATAATTAGACATAGTATATTGACAAAAGAAGTCCAGCCTTATACAATATGGATCACGCAGAATCAAACGAAATAACAATCTGACCATATGTAAGGTATTACCGAGATTCTGCCATATGTATTTCATTGTGTAAGTCCCCAGGACCGACTTTGTTCAATAGATATCCTGGGTTTTCCCATAATTTGGTTTATTGCAGCTAAAATGTTTGAAGTACTGGCCCGAGACTGATACAGTCACATTCGGATTGATTGAAGTGAAACTTAAAAAACAAAAACAGTTTGCTGATTATGTTGTTCGTGAATTGTGTCTAACACATTTGAAGGTAAGGTCGAATTTGAGAAAGAATTCAAACATGTGTTAAACTTTGTCTAAACCATAAACAAGAACATATTTGCAACATTGTCAAATCTCATGATGGAAACGAGGAATATGAGGTCCCAGTTTTCCTGGAAAAGTGAAGCAAAGGTTATCTGCTATCGAATACAACATGTTTTTAAACCTTTAAACCAGTTATTTTCGAACTTTAAAACCGATTTATCCGATAATGCCAATTGTTTGTCAATATGACTCTAGTTGATTTTAATAGTCCTGACCCTTTCGTACACAACGTCACAGTGATAATTATTATGACCAAATTAATATTTGTTTTATAGACGAACAAAACAAACAAGGTCAAACAGTTTCATTTTACATCCTGGCCAGGCCATGGAGTTCCCACACACGCAGACGGTTTACTGTACTTTAGGGACAAAGTGAACAACTGTGGCATCGAGTCAAAGGGACCTATTGTTGTTCACTGCAGGTAAGTGCACCCTGAATTGTCTTTATTTATTTCAAATGTCTATGGAAAAGCTATCCTTGATATTTATAGAAAATTTTCCAGAAAAAAAAGACGCGTCTGTGTTCATTTGTTAATAACCCAAAGTAACATCAAAAGAAGCATTTTGTTTTATAACCTGATGATGATACCTGTACAAAATAAGTAGGGTTTGTTTACCTTTTTACGCCATACTTAAGGATATTTCACTCATGTGGCGGTGTGCCAATACAATGAGTGAAGGAAAACACAATGGAAAGACACTGGCAACAAAGAATGACATAACGTAAGACAACAGGACGCATAACTTGGTGAAAAAGGAAAAGTGTGGAATATACAGTACAAGACCCCTCAACAAATGGGGATTCCCGGATTCCTTTAGCTCGAGTACAGTACCGGTGCAACTGGAACGTCCCGTCAACATCCCGCGAAATTAAAGTTTAAGAATATTGGCTTTATTTACAATACGCTGACAAGAAACCCAAATGAATTATTATTTTGGTTTGGCTATTTTGTTACAGAACCGGGGTGAGTCGCACTGGTCCATACATTGCCTTGGATTATTTGTTACACGAAGCTCAGCAAAGAGGGTGTGTCGATGTGACAGGGTGCGTTAACAGACTTCGTGAACAGCGGGTTAATATGATCCAAAGTGAGGTACGTTGAAACTGCATCCATGAAATACATCACATTTGTTCGTCAATATAATATGAATAATAATTTAGTTTTCATACAATCTGATGTTAGTACGAGAATTATCTGAACAGGACCAATTCGCTTCCAATGGTTTCATGCGTGGCATCGATATAAGGTACACACTCTGGAAGGTGCACAATCAGTAGAAGGTGCACAATCACAAGAAGGTGCACAATCACTAGAAGGTGCACATCAGTAGAAGGCGCACAATCAGTAGAAGGTGCACAAACACTGGAAGGTGCACAATCAGTAAAAGGTGCGCATTCACTTGAAGGTGCACAATCAATAGAAGGTGCACAATCACAAGAAGGTGCACAATCAATAGAAGGCGCACAATCACTAGAAGGCGCGCAATCAGTAGAAGGTGCACAATCACTAGAAGGTGCACACTCACTAGAAGGTGCACAATCACAAGAAGATGCACACTCACTAGAAAGTGCACAATCACTAGAAGGTGCACAATCCCTAGAAGGTGAATAATCACTAGAAGGTGCACAATCCCTAGAAGGGGCACACTCCCTAGAAGGTGTAGTCCCTGAAAGTTGCACAGTGCGACAAAGGGTTAGGGCTAAGGTTAGGTTTAGTATACCTTGGTCATTCTCCTGCCTTCCTTGTAAAAAGATACCAGATTACGACATATAGTGACGTCACGATGACACTGGAATAAAAGAGCTCCCTTATCTTAACTCTTTCAATGAATTTTTACAGGACACCTTTGCTTCATTATATTTGTACATTAAATGAATTTATGTTTCAATTATGTTTGATCAGCAGAAACTGTGTCAGTTGTTTTACTGAAGCAAACGAGATATGAGCGTTTATGCCCAAACGGCCAAGATCCGAATATATTTTTATACCCATAAATATATAGATGGTCTCTTATTAATAAAATTGACCTTTATAAAATCAACTGACATATCAATACTTAAATAAGGTAAACAAAAGTAAATATAGGGGTAAGTAAATAAATAATTGATATTGCACAGTGAAGATTTAATAAGTGTTGAATGGTGTTTTCGCTACCAGCGTCACTGGAGCAATGGTGTGCAATATTGTTTTTTTTATTATCATTAGGCAGGAGGTAAAGGATTCGTTCCGAACTTGTGTAACGCTGAGCTTGTCATCACTCTAGGACTTTAATTATAGGTGAAATTTTTATGAAACTTCAGACACATGTTTACTATGAAAATGTCGTGAACAAGTTTGAATTTCTGGGTCGTACGGTCAAGGTCAATTTTGGCTACTTTTGGAATCAGGTTGTCATCACTGCAACACCTGTGTTTATGGATGAAATATAAATGGAACTTACACATGCTTATTGTGGAAAGGTCTTGAACAAGTTCGAATTGCAATATCATCGGATCAAGGTCATTGTGGTTATTTTTAGGATAAGTTTGTCCCCGTTCAGATGATGTAACTAGGATAATAGGCCATACTGCGAAGCGATATAGTCATAATTAAGCAGAATTCATAAATCACGAAACCTGACTCTCTTTTTGCATAAAATTAATCGTATAGATTATTGTAATGCATGTATCGTATCGTATGATATTAATATATGTCTAGGTTCTACTTATCACTGGGACTATATCGTGCTTGCAAAGTGATATTCGGTTGGGTTAAATTTGCGCTAATAGTCAAGCTTTGGATGTGTAGATAAAAAAACTAAAACTAGTTCCAACAAGGTCAATGTGTGGATAACAGTTCAAGGCAGCCAGCCATGCTATATCCAAATGTAACAACAATAGTGCTATTTAACTGCTGTGAAATATAATTTTTATGAGTGAGGGAAATTCCACGTCTTTTTTAAAAATAATAATGATATGTTCACGTTTTTCAGGCGCAGTATGTTTTTCTTCACGAAGCTTTGGTGGAAGCGTTCAGGATGAGCGATGGTTCTGTTAACTTTACGAATATGTACAAGGAATTATCTAACGTGAATCCAAAGACTGGCCAAAAAAGTCTTGCAGAGCAGTGCCAGGTAATGTTTGCAATACTAAATGTCCATACTTTTCAAGAAATACTACACACCGAATATAAGTTGGTTCTAATTGATCATTATTTAATTCTTTCTTGATATATGAGTTCAGATATACTCATAGAACAAATTTATCTCGATAACCAGCCTCTGGATATTGCTAATTAACCATTATTCGCTTTTTGAAAGGAACTCGTTAAAGTAGTACCAGTTGCCACAACGAGTAACACCGACCGTGCCTGTGGTCCTGACAACATCTCTAAAAACAGACATCATGACATTTTAGCAGGTAAATAAATACATTTGCGTCTTATTTTGCCAAAAGGTACAAATATAGTTTGAGCAACTTTTGATAAGCAGAACAATTTATTATCCCTTCATATTTCGGTTTATTTAAACTATCTTCGGCTGTGAATTTATAGAGATCCCAAATATATTTATACGAGATAATATAAACATGAACATATGTGAATGGTAAAAAAAACCTTGTTAAATATCTCATTTTGTTTCAGTTAAAGCAAAAGACTCATTAATTTCAATCAGATTTCAGTATTTTCCACTTGTGGTTTTATAGATATATCCCGATATTTCATTTGCACTATAACCCAGAATCAGTTATTGTGAATATCAGGAAAGACGTGAGTGATGCGTTATGACAGTGGCTTTACAATTATACTAAACGGGTGATTATGTAGAAAAGCTTTTTAGACGATGCTATTCAACTTCTATTGAACTATTGTTCTGTACACAACACATATTGTTACTGATATCCCCTAAGGTTGTACTGATGTCCCCTACATATTGTTACTGATGTCCCCAAAATATTGTCACCGATTCCCCCTACATATTCTCATTGATTTTCCATACATATTGTTACTGATGTCCCCTACATGTTGTTACTGATTCCCTCTGCATATTGTTACTGATTTTCCCTACATGTTGTTACTGATGTCCCCTACATATTGTTACTGATTCACCCTACATGTTGTTAGTGATATCCCCTACATATTGTTGCTGATGTCCCCTACATATTGTTAATGATATCCCCTACATATTGTTGTCGATATCCCCTACATATTGTTGCTGATGCCCCCTACGTATTGTTGCTGATGTCCCCTACATATTGTTACTGATGTCGCCTACATATTGTTACTGATGTCGCCTACATATTGTTACTGATGTCCCCTTCATATTGTCACTGATTTCTCCTAAATATTGTTACTGATTCCCCCTACATTTTGATACTGTTTCCTCTATATATCGTTACTGATGTCCCCTACACATTGTTACTGATTTCCCCTGCATATTGTTACTGATGTTCTCTTCATATTGTGACTGCTTCCCCCTACATATTGTTACTGATTTCCCCTAAATATTGTTACTGATTCCCCCTACATGTTGTTACTGATGTCCCCTACATATTGTTGTCGATTATCCCTACATATTGTTAATGATTCTCCCTACATATTGTCACTGATGTCCCCTACATATTATTACTGACGCCCCCTACATTTTGTTACTGACATTCCCTATTTGTTGCTACCAAAGTTTCCTATATGTTGTTGATGAAGTCTCCTTTATGTTGTTACTTACAGACGAGGATTATAGCCCGAATCTAACACCTGTAACAGGAGGACCTAAATACATGTATATTAACGCCGTTTTCCTACCTGTAAGTACAACATTCCGTCTGTTCTTTGAGGTTATATGAGTTAGTTGGATTATCATAGTATGTAGCATGGCTAACAACAAATCATCTAATAGCTGAAATGATTGTTTTTGAAATTTACCAGTATTTACAAAAATCCCATAAGCAATATTGAAGTCTTTCTAATGCAATTGGAATAACAAGTCTTTTTTTAACTCGATTAAACTGTCATAAAGCTGATCAGTGATTGTTGTCCCTTTATTGTCTGTTGTCTTTTGTGACAATGTAGTCGTAAAATTATCTGTAATTATCTACTACATACATCATTTAGATCATTTATGGCTCGTGTTCAACTTAATTCGTTCTATAAATCACATTCTGTGCATTGCTTTACCATGTTTCCCAGGCTTACAAGAAACAGAAAGGGTTCATCATTACCCAGATGCCGCTCACAAATACAGTGGTGGACTTCTGGCGCTTGGTTTACGATCACTCTGTGCGTACAATCGTTATGCTGAATACAGAATATGATAATGATGTAAGTAGGCTTAAATAATACATCATCATTTTATAATGAGCCTCCGTAGAGTCGTTTGCAGAGTCGTGGTCCTGTTAAGCAAAAGACACAGCTTCTACCCTGGGTGGACGCATGCACCATTTTCTTTCTCTATATTTATTAAAATATAAAACGATAGAAACAAATTTGATACATTTTAGAAAGCCACTTCCAAAATGTCCGACTTACTGTCTTGAATAATGCAAATCTGGCCTTACTAAATGTATTGAATAATACAAACTGGCAAAAAGCCTTATTTAATGTATTGAACAATACAAATTCGACTAGAAGCCTTACATAGCGTATTGAATAATCAACATCTGGCTAGAAGTTTTACACTATGTACTGGATACTACAAATATGGCTAGAAGCCTAACTTAATGTATTGAATAATGCAAATCTGGCTAGAAGTATTATTAAATGTATGGAATAAAACAAATCTGATTAGAAGTCTTACATAATGTATTAAATAATACAAATCTGGCTAAACAATATACATTATGTATGGAATAATACAAATAAGGCTAGAAGCCTTGCTTAATACGAATCTGAGAAGAAGCTTTACTTTATGTATTGGATAATACGATCCTGGCTAGAAGCCTTACTTAATGTATGGAATTAAACAAATCCGATTAGAAGCCTTACATAATGTATTGAATAATACAAATCTGGCTAGAAGTCTTATTTAACGTATTGAATAATACAAATCCGCATAGAAGCCATACATAATGTATTAAATAATACAAATTTGGCTGGAGGCCATGCTTAATGTATTGAATTATACAAATGTGGCTAAAATTAGAACATTATGTTTTGGATAATACGAACCTTGCTTTACTTAATGTATTGAATAATACATATCTGGCTGGAGGTCTTACTTCATGTATTGACCAATACAAATCTGGCTAGAGTCTCTTACATAATGTATTGGATAATACGAACCTGGCTAGAAGCATTACTTACTTACTTAACTCTCGTGGGAAGCATTACTTAATGTATTGGATGATACCCATCTGGGTAGAAGCCTTTATCTTTGAATAATACAAATGCAAATAGAAGCTTTAGTTTATAAAGCTTTCAGACTGCGGAGTATTTAAGTATATACAACCTTTATCTACTGCGTGTTTTATGCTTTATTATTATTTTAATGGGATATATTATTATATCTGTCTATAAATGGATAGCCATCTACTTATACAGACGGTTGGTGTGTACTGGCCACGTGATACCGAGAAGGTCGGTCCATTTGACGTCACGGTTACTAACGAAGACACGACCAGAGATGATTTCCATATATGGACATACGATTTAACATACAATGGCACAGTAAGTTGTATCCTTGTAATTTACATTTGTTTCATGATGGCGTATCTGTGATGGACTTTTATACACCAGTTTATAAACTGATATGACAACCTTTTTTGTGGTGGGCAATATTTATTGTGTTGTAATAGTAAATACCACGTACTTTCAAGTTTGATGCGGGCTATTGGAGGGAGCTTCCTGTTGCTCTAGTGCTCTCAGAGCTAAGGGGCAACAAGAAGATCATATGTTGTGGCGTTTAGGCCTGTAAATTTGCATACTTTGTCTTATTGCACCATTTATTATGTCCTGTGATTGTCTTGTATATTGTCATTGTTTGTTACCAGTGGGACCTACGGTGGTTTTCTTCACCCATTGAGATGCCACTCTGTCATGTGAGTGAGATAACCTTAAGTACGGCGACAAACCTAATCAAACACACACACATTCCCAAAATGTTGACTGTTTGACTTGCCCACACCATACACTTGAGTGAGTGTACACAATGGAAATCCCCAATACACTGTCCAACGGCGGTAATACAAATAATTGAACCATATAATTTTGACTATGTTTTATTTAGCCAGAACAATATAGAAAGTATGATGCTCTCAATCATGATGCCATAAGCCATTTTGGGATAAAAAAAATATATTTAAAAAAATCCCACATAACCCACTGCATCATACGCCATAGTGTTATGTTATAATTTTCCTTTGTCACACGTCAGGGCGAAACCATCTCTGTGAAGCAGTTCAGATGTAGATTTTGGTCGGACACCATGTCACAGAATTCCATTGAATCGGCTCTAACTCTCATAGACCAGACTCTTCAAAATACCGGAAAGGAACCTATAATTGTACACTGCATGTAAGTGGTAAACACGATTGCCCCATTGCCTGCTACATAAATTAACGAGTGAGGGTATCAAAATCAGACATTCATTAAATCTCAAAGTTTTGAGTTTGATTCAGTATAACTAATAAGTATTAATTTATTTTTTGAGGACTAGATTTAAATAATTATTAACAATAATAATAGTAAAACAAAAATTCCCAAGGTATGAAAACATAATTTAAAAAGAAAACAATATGAGTTTCAAAGTAATTTTGTTGTAGATTTTGTAAATATAACAAGTAGAAAAGATGATTATGTATAAATACAAAATCAATCGTATAATTAACAAAAAAGTTTGAGGTATCTATGTGGAACTGGAGACTTGGCCTCTATCCTCCATATATAACCTAGAGTACCACCATGAAAACGAAACAAATCCAAGAATTTAATTTATATATTTATCCATCTGTTATTCAGGGATGGATTCACCAGGAGTGGTTTATTCTGTACATCCTGTGCCGTCATTGAGAAGATTAAGATGAACTTTGATGTCAATATATTGCAGACAGTTAAACAGATGCGAGTTCAAAGGTCGGAGATCATCACTGATTTGGTAACTGTCAATGCGTTTTAACCAACTTTTGTTTTTAACATTTTTGTACATTTTTGGCTAAAATACACTCTAGGTTAAGTTAGATTATTTGAACTTCTATTGATGGGACAACTTAAATTCATACTATCCTAATTTTTTCCCACATTTTTCTGTTTAATATAAACAGACAGGGAGAGAGAAAAAACAAGAAACCATTAGATTAAATGCACATAACCGTTCAACCTCAGTCTCAAATATGTACCAAACAAAAAGCTACAACAAATTTCGTGGAAATAGAACTGATCATTGCAACCATTTGCATACACCATATTATTATTTTATTATTGCTTGTTTTTCTAGGACCAGTACGATTTTCTACAAAAACTTGTGCTCGGATATTCGGAGTCATTAAACGAGTACGAAAACGTCCGCTGACGACATTGTCGACACAACCAAGTTCGATCCTCAATTACATCAAAATATTTACCGATGAACTTTGCTGAACAACTTTCACAGAGGGCTGCTGAACCCATCGGTTACTGCGAATTAAAAATTGCTTACGGTTTATTTCAAATGTAATATGAAAAACCTGTATAACCTTATATTTAGCCTATTAGTTGGATGCTTTAATCCAAACAAAGACATCTTAGTTGAAAGAAGTTATAAAATGCCTTCATACTTTGGAATGTTATGTCACAGCCCCTCGCCATACTGTTTACTGAAAAACAATTGTGTTGCAGACAAATACACGAGCTACTCATTTCTTATTGCCAGTGTGTATATCGAACTTTACGAACTGACCTAACGGATGATGATTGTGGGCATACCACTATACCAGCAATGCATAAAATATAACTTTACAAGGAGTTAAACTACTGTGGCATTTCTACTCTTTTGTTTTCAACAGATCTGGATTACGTTTATCCCATAAAGGAAATCATTGTTGAAAAACTGACAAAATGCCTTCAGGATTTTTTTTTTTTTTAAAAGCCCAACTACTGTGTTGGAGAAAAATACACGAGCTACACATCCCTTACTGTCAGTGTGTATATAGAACTTTTAGGACTGGCCTAACGATGGATGATATTGCTTAAGACATAGCTAAACTACGATAGCATGTCTACGCTGATGCATTCGCCCGAAAAAAAGTTACCCAGTTCTGTTGTCAACTCGATATTGCTATACCAATCAACTCTTGTGGTCCACATTTATGATATTTGATATACATTCCACCGAATATCGGTAAATACGGAATCCTATTTTGGTTCCAGGAGGGAGGGGAAAAAACAATAAACTTTCTTGAGATCAAGATTTTTTATGTCGAAATCTCTACTGATTGAATCAAGATCACGACATTTTTTTATCTCGAGATCACGATTATTAACTCGAGATCACGATTCTTTATCTCGTGATCACGATTTTTTTATTTCGCAATCATGACTTAATTATGTCGTGATTTCGACTTTTTAACTAGAGTTCTTATGTCGTGATCACAACTGGTAACTAATTGGCTATAAGCATCTAGTATATATTTATAAATGAAGAGAGAAAACGTTGCTTGAATCCACCAGGATTCGAACCCGGGTCCTTTGGGTAACAGGCCTAACAATCTACTGACTGTGGTACAGAGGCTGACGATAGAATGCTACCATAAGTCTAACTCAGGGAAGACTGCACATCTCTCTCTCCATAAAGCACTGACACAGAGACGCTAAAGGGGCATCGATCAAGAGACCGCCGAAATAGGGAAGTAGAAATTTTGAAAATCGTTAAAACGCCTAAAAGTCGAGAACGATTCATCAGAGACATTTGAAACTAATACTGAAGATTTGTATTGTATTGTAAAGGCGATATTAGTTTGAGAAAATTGTGCCATTAACGTAAGAATTTCAAAAGTTGAAAAATCAGAACTAAACTATAAGAAAATATTATGATTTTCCTTCCCCTCCATTTTCTCGGAAACTGTTAACGGTGTTGAGA
>JAUELC010306853.1:0-15014 GCA_031471745.1 Cryptochiton stelleri
ATTCAATTTTCTCAAACTTTTATCAAAAGAGATTGCGATATAAGCCTGCCAATTTTCAACGCTGTATCTAAAAGCCTTAAAGAGTTTAAGATTTTTAAGCAAAAAGCCATGATTTGAATATGGCGGCATTCCGAAGTCAAACTTAAAAAGTATCTCCACGCTTGAACCGATCCAGGATAGATTGTGATTATATGGAGAAAACAGTTTTTCAACATCATTAACAGTTTCCGAGAAAAGTGGGGGGAAGAAAAAGAATAAAAATAATAATCTTTCCGTTTTCAATAGGTTATCCAAATAAACTTGGAAACCTAAAAATAGTAAAAAGCAGTCAGATTTGTAATTTAAAATATGGATGTAGTTTGATATAATCAATTTGATGTTTTTCAATTAAGAATAGAGTGGTGCTCAATGGGATTGGTTGGCATCGCCACAAAGTTGATACTGTAAGTTAAATAAGGATATAAGAGAGAAAAAGAATCTTTAACCTGGTTAGTGATTACAATGTTTCTTGAAAATAGAAATAAAAAACGATCCACGACATGCAAGGTGATCCAGCTTTAATTCCCAGCACAGGTCGTTTCATGAAAAACATTCGGGTTGAAAGCTGTAAATCATTGTTTATTTCTTAAAATAATCCTTTGCAAATCATTGAAAAACTTAATTGCATTAATAGCTAACTGGAGTTTCGTCTTGTAAAAGCATAAACTACTGAGCGAAAAAATCTGTCAGAGATGTTGGCTAACATTTCTTGATGGAAATTGAGTTCTTCTCTCGGATCTCGTTGTTTTGGGTTGGTTTTTTTTTTGTCAATTCATTAGAAATTATCCGTTAACGATTTTCAGACCATCATCAAACCCTATTTTGGAGAATTGTCCTGATTGTTCTCCACAATACAACAGTTTGGTTTATTGTAATCTACTATATGTAACATGCCTAACAAAGGTATTTATCCTATTGTATTATTCGTTATGGTAAATAATATCAGTTTAAAATTCAGAATTAAGTAATATCTTTTGAGAAGGCTAAGCTATTAATGGGGTTGAAAATAGATGTCAGTAATCGGCTGAAACCAATCAAAATATGAAGCTGCAAATCAAATTTGAAAGTTTATTAACACGTATGATATCTTTTTAGTCAATCAAACTTCTTTACATAATTAAAAAAATGTTCTCTTGCTTCCAGCGGGTGGTTAATGGGAGCTTTGTGTTGCCCTGGTGCTCTCAGAGCTAAGGGGCAACAAGAAGAGGTTGTGGCGTTATGTCCTGTGATTGTCTTGTATCTTGTCATTGTTTGTCACCAGTGGCGTCGAGGGTGGTTTCCTTCTCCCATTGGGTTGGCACGCCGTCATATAAGTGAGATAACCTTAAGTACGGCGTAAAACCCCAATCAAACAAACAAACTCTCGCTTCCATCTTTGATTGACCTTAATGATTAAGTCTAAAACATCAAGTTCATCTTGTATCATAATCATAATTGGTTATTTTCAAGTGTCTTATGTCACTTATTCTGCCTGAGACCAGACACAAGACTAGTATTGCCTAGAGTTCTATAAGAGAATGTTCTCCCCTTCTCACTATATTTCTCCTTGTACCACGTAAAACTTGACTCTTGAGCAAATATACTTTAGATATGTTTTTCTTCCATCAAACACTCTTCCATCAGTAGTTATGCCAACATGCTTGGCTCTAAGGCTATATAGTTAAGTGATGTGAAAGGCTATTCGTTTGGGAATTTAATCTGTATAAGAAGTCTGGGCTATGGGTTTTGGGAGTAGCTTCTGGCTACATCAAACATTTCCCACAGAACATAATAACAGAGCAGAGGGAGTACCGTGATGATAACAGGGCACCAGCTTCTCTTTTACTGATATTGTCTCAAGTAGCAACACCCCATCATGGCATTACAGCTTTGTAACTCTCTAGAGGCGAAGGTTATAATGACAGTGGTGCAAGTCAAGGGTATTGATTTAATAACCTATTTTCCTCTCACCGAGCAGGCGGTTGGAGGGAGCTTCCTGTTGCCCTAGTGCTCTTAGAGCTAGAGCCACATGAAGCCGATCTGTTTGTGGCGTCTAGCACTGTGAATTTGCGAAATTTGTCTTATGCACAATGTATTATGTCCTGTTATTGTCTTGTATCTTGTCATTGTTTGTTGCCAGTGGTGTCGTGGGTGGTTTCCTTCGCCCATTGGGCTGGCAAGCCGTCATGTGAGCCAAATAACCTTAAGTACGGCGTAAAACCCCAATCAAACAAATCCTCTCACTGGTATGGTTCGTGAGTTTGAGCCGATGGCTTGGGCTGGTTTCCTCCTCCATCAAAACTGGCACCACTGTCAAAATAGCGAAATAATCTTCGGGATGGTGAAAAACACCAAGCAAGTGAAAAAATAAATATAACATAGAACATACCATATTCCAAAATTCTGTTAGCATAATTCCAGAGTCTTCAAGAGGCTTTGCTCGACATTTTTAGATATGTTACCAGTACCAAATTTAAGGCTGAGAAATTGTTTCCATTTCTTGCTGTATGGTAAAACACTTTTAGTTTTTAGTGTGTACAAGGGTTATTCCAACATGCAATCACATTAATCTCCATTTGCTTAAATTGACTTTCTAGAGTTATTGAGCTAAGTCATTGTGTCGCTGATTTATTGAAATAGGGTAGTGTGGGTTTGGAAATTAGATGTCTGTCCTTTGTCAGTGAGCAATGACTGATGAAGTTGCTACTGTCCCATGTCTACAAGTAATATAATTAAGACTGTGTCAGTGGTACTCATTCCTGTACATCCTATTTTCTCTATTTCTTGCAGAGCTCTCTGGAGAGGTCAAGGAGAATAAGAATAGTCCCATGGCGTCAGCAAATGGCTCCAAGTCTGTCTTGCAAAACAGTTCTCAGCAGGAGAACGAGATTATCAGAGATGAGAATGATGAGAATATCATTGAAACCGAGGAGCTTATCAAAGAAAGCAATGGATCTAAACGTAAACATTCCCCGGGCAGAGAACAGAAATTTATACAGAGAAAAAAGCGTAGGAAAGTGCCCGGTCCCACAACGCCTAAAAATGCCTTAATGCAGCTAAATGAGCTTCGCCCTGGTCTCCATTTCACATTCATATCACAGAAAGGGCCAGTACATGCTCCAACTTTTATCATGTCTGTAGAGGTCAATGGAGAAGTTTTTGAAGGTCATGGAAATACGAAAAAGAAAGCTAAAATGGTGGCAGCAGAAAAAGCCTTACATTCCTTTGTACAATTCCCCAATGCTTTTGAAGCCCATCAGGCGATGGGGCGCCAGGTTGTGAGTACAGACTTTACTTCAGATGCCACTGATCTCGACTGTCTTTTTAATAATTTTGAGAGGGGAGCTAACTCTGAGATTAACTCAAGTAATGGTCGAGTGAACGGGAATGGAGAGTTACCCCCTTCTGATCAACCTTCGTCTCCATCTGCCCAGCCCTCAGGTAAAAGCCCTGTAATGATACTTAACGAGTTACGACCAGGTGTGAAATACGAGTTTGTGGCAGAGACTGGTGATATTCACAGTAAAACATTTGTCATGTCTGTTCAGGTGGATGGAGAAACTTTTCAGGGATCCGGACGAAATAAACGGATTGCTAAAGCTCGTGCCGCTCAGGCTACTCTTAGAAAACTGCTCAATCAAAACATGTCTGAATTTACAGGTGAGTTTACATCACAAAAGTTTTATAAATCTTGTCCATGCTAGATTTGTTCACTGCAATAGATATACAAATTTATGTTGATATCAATATTTTAAGAATTTTCAGGGCATATGGCAGGCATTTGTATCAAAATGTTATCTATCAGAAAACAAGAAGTGGTTACCCGGTATCCATAAATAATAATTGTTTAATTATGTTAGCCTGCTTCTAAATGTCGTTCAAATCTAATACCCAGGTGTTCACAATCCTGGTCAGCCATGTGTCAAAGATCACTTGTTTGTCAAGATGATGTTCATTCTACAATGAGCTTATTAACATATTTTTCTACTTTTCTACAATATCTTGTCTGTGAATATGTTGTCACTGCCATTGTTTCCTGCATAGTTTATAATCCTTCTAGCTGCCTCTACATACATACACCTACATGTATACCTTGTTTCTGGGAGAGAACAAGTTCCTGTGAGCGTAATTCTCGTCTCTTAAATTTTTCACTGTACAGTGTATTATTAAATAACGGCCATATATGAAAATGAAATGAAAAAGGAATGAAATATGGAGCGCTCACAAAGAACTTGGAAAACCCACTCTGGTACAGATACTATGTACAATCCATCATAATTGTGAGTGGTTGGAAGGAGCTTTGTGTTGCCATGGTGCTCTCCCAACTAAGGGGCAAAATGAAGCTGTTGTGGCGTCCTGTGCTTGTCGTGTATCTTGTTATTGTTTGTTGCCAGTGGCGTCAGGGGTGGTTTCTTTCACCCATTGGGCTGGCACACCGTCATATCAGTGAAATAACCTTAAATACTGTGTAAAACCCCAATCAAACAAACAAAAATCCATCACGATTATTTTACCGTACAGTTATGTTTTTTTTGTTTACAGGTATGGATGAAACGTGTGATGGAGGAAACGGTCATGACGCAAACACTCTCCCTGATCTCATCTCTAACTTAGTTCTGGACAAATTTGGGGAACTCACCAATAACTACACAACAACCTATGCAAGGAGGAAGGTATTGGCTGGTATCGTCATGACGACCGGTCCTAATGCTGAAGAGGCATCTGTGATAAGCCTGGCCACCGGGACTAAATGTATTAATGGAGAGTATATGAGTGACTCGGGCCTGGCCCTCAATGACTGTCATGCTGAAATACTATCACGTCGGTGTCTACTCAGATTTCTCTATAATCAATTATCACTTCATCTTTCCAACAATCCTCAGGAATCAGCCTCATCTATATTTGTTCCTCGACCAGAAGGAGGTTACAAATTACGGGACAATGTGGAGTTTCATCTGTACATCAGCACAGCGCCGTGTGGAGACGCCAGAATCTTCTCACCACACGAGATTGGACAGGATGGAGAGGGAGCTGACAAACATCCGAATCGTAAAGCTCGGGGTCAGTTACGGACAAAGATAGAGTCAGGAGAGGGCACAATACCAGTTCAATCCTCCATACAAACCTGGGATGGCGTACTACAGGGGGAACGGTTACTCACTATGTCCTGTAGTGATAAGATTGCCAGATGGAATGTCCTCGGAATACAAGGTAGGAAAATTCTAAATATAACTATCACAAATATGATCAGATAAATTACCCAGCATCCATCAGAGATCAAACTAAAAATGCATATATGATTAGATACATTACTTCCAGGTTCTGATTTCCCCTATCAACTAGGGAAAATCCCAGAAACTTGTTTGAATTATTTCTGCTATAAAGATTAGTTTGAGATGATGCATGGTAGCAGTCAACTTCCCAGACAAATTTTTGATATATAAATGTTCTTATCTTCAATCATAGCTGGAGCCCTCTCAGTGGCTCGGTGGTAAGCATGTTGGACTGCTGATCCTCCTCAGATATACCGTAATGGTTCGAGTCCCCCAGTTAACCACAGGTATATGAGGGAGTCACACGATCCTCCTTAGATGTACCGTAATGGTTAGAGTCCCCCAGTTGACCACAGGTATATGAGGGAGTCACACGAGGTGACTACGGCTATTACAGGTGGTGGTTTTTATGAGGTTTCCTCCCTGGTTTTCCACCTTATTTAGTAAGGCAGAGTAAGAAGTGGTTAATCTGTCGTCATATAAATGAAATACCCTTGAGTACGATGTTAAACACCAATCAATCGAACAAATAAAGAAATCAATCGTAGCTGTATTTCTATCAAGCTTATTATTTTTAATGCAAATGAGAAATTTTTACCATTCCAAGCAAAGATAGTTTCTTTGGTTTTTTGTCAAACTGTCATGTTGAGTAATTCTTGTTGTAAAAATGACCTAAAACACAAAGTGTATCAATGCATTTTTGTTTATGTTGTAGGTGCCTTGTTAAGTCATTTTATAGAGCCAATCTATCTGAGCAGTATTGTATTGGGCAGTCTGTTCCATGGTGACCATCTATCTCGCGCTCTCCATTCACGCATATCAAATCAAATCTCAAACCTTGGCCCAATGTATCGTCATCATCTGCCTGCTCTGAAGATAGTGAGTAACCCTGAGTCCCGCCAGCCGGGTAAAGCCCCAAACCATAGTGTTAACTGGTGTCAAGGTGATCTGGCTCTAGAAGTGATTAATGCAAAAGCTGGTAAGGATGAACAGAATAGAAGCTCAATGATTTGTAAACAAGCTTTATTCCAGTGTTTTGGTGGACTCTATGGTAAGATCTCATCCCTAACCAATCAGACTGTCACTGCTCAACCCAAACAATACGCTGAAGCTAAGGCAGCTGTGATGGACTACCAGCTCACCAAACAAGAAATGTTCAATGCTTTCCAAAAGGCAGGCCTGGGGCACTGGATTAAAAAGCCAATAGAACAAGATCAATTTGGTTTGGTTAGATAATCCAATCACTCAAGTGAAATCCAATCATGTATGTCTGATGCTGGAGACTTTGTGTAACCTTAAGTGCCCTGTTCACAGCAATATTACATTATGTCCGAGACTTGATAGACAATCAGCGATGTACACCTGATTTAACAAAATCTGTCAGACAAACGGTTTATAGAAAATCCACAGGGTGCTGAGCTTTCAGGATTTCTTCTTAAAGATAAGCTAGGGTTGTCTCATTCCATGAATATGCCATCATTGGTTTCCAGAAGCAGCTATTGGTAATGATCAATAATCTATCAGAATGACAAGATGTTACTTCATATGGAAGAATCTTATACCAATAACAGTAGTTGACAAAAATACCAAACACCCACACAATATACTTCATTTCCATGTCATTTTATCAACATAATTCCCCCCTGGATCATGGAATATTAAATTAGTTTCACGATGAAAGTATTGTTTTCACTACGAAATGTAAAACAACCGACACACATAAATGTACTTGAATGTCATTTCAACTATACATCATGATAAAAATCCCACCTGGTTCAATGAATATCAGATATTTATCATGATGAAAGTGTTTTTCCAGGATGAAATGCACAAGGACGTTGCATCATTTTTGTTGTTACATGTAGGCCTACGTCTTGACAGTTGTGAGACCTTTTTAAGAGTATACATATTTCTGTCTACACTTCAGTTCCTAAACGAACAAATAATCTGGTTGCTACACTTTTGAAGTATTATATATAACATTTGTTAAATAACTTTCACACTTCACAAACCAATATGTGCCCTTGAACTGGAACTTTGATATTTTCTAAAAACTCAGCATTACACCATTCAGGTATGTTTACATTTAATTTAAGACATTTCAAGACAGTTTTTTTCCTTTTCTTAACCAATGCAAGACAGAAATTAATTACCAATGGTTGTCAAGATTTCCCAGTGAAATTATTCAGCATTAAATGTGCCATCTTTAGTCTTTACATACTTATTTGTTTAGTTCATTAATTTGTTTGATATTCCATCATTTCCCACATTTGCTCAATGTTTGATTCATTTTTAATTTTTAATATTTTTTCTTATTTCTTTTTTTCAATTTGTTTACTGTGTAGACTGTATAGTGAACGTTAAATAATCACTTCCTATTGATGAGACAGATCAAAACTACCCAAAATCACCTAAACTTTCAACCATAAAATTACTACTTTGGAAGATATGTAAAGGACTTGGAAATAATATCTGGGAGTCAGAAAACAATTTTGCAGTAAGGGAGAATCAGTATTTTACATTGAACATAAATTTCTTTGTTTATGTGCTATAATACTTTCACAACTTGCAAAAAGGTGACAGTGATTGGTGGTTGAAATTTTAAGTGATTTACAATTTTACTGTCTTTCGATTAACAGTTAATTAAATTTATTTATTTACGCATACTGGAAGAAACATTAAGAGGCAGAACAAGTTATTATTGTTCAAATTCAAAAACTGTGTAATCTTTTCTGTCAATCAAAATATTATGACCTTTTAATAAGCAATGAAAAATGGTAGCCATGTGACGCAAAGCTCCAGCAGATATATAGCTATGACATGTCTAAAATATATTTTTATAAATGTAGATAAAGAAACTTCCTTAACAAGGGATCCAACCCAAGACGTTTAGCTAGGATTGTCAACACTCAACCAACTGGTCCACAGAGGCTCACAATAGAATGATCTGAATTTTCTTCCAAGTACATCTAATATATTTATAACTGTCAGGTTTGCTGATAGAAATGCTTACTTTTTCCTCTTCAGTTTTTTGTCTATGAACCAGCAGATCATCATCTGATTCATCAGAATCAACAAGCACACTCTTAATACTGAAACAAAAATATATGTTTATCAAGGTTAGGCATTAATTACCATACCTTTCATAGCCTAAACTTGACAAATTTATTATAATTTGGATGTTTCTAAACTAAACTTACCTTCCACTGACTAATGCACATTACGCAATGACAATTGCTATATTGAAGATTAATTGTTTGTTTGATTGGGGTTTTATGCCGTACTTAAGGTTATTTCACTTATATGACGGCGTGCCAGCTCAATGGGTGAAGGAAATCACCCCGACGCCACAGACTACAAACAATGACACGATACAAGACAATCACAGGACATCACAGGACGCCACAACAGCTTCTTGTTTCCCGTTCACTCCGAGATCACCAGGGCAACACGAAGCTCCCTCCAACCGCCCGCACCATATTCAAATTTAACGTAAAGAGGGAGGGCCTTTTCCCCATATGTAAAAACAAAGGCTTTGAAATAATGTCGGCTAATGTTTTTTTTGCTTTATTATATTTAGCACAATTAAATCTCAGTCAGTGACAATAGTTAATATTAAATCACTTTTCTATTTTAAATACCATTTATAATCAACGGAATTAAATTAATTAACAAAATAATTACTTTTTCGGTTGTTGTCATCCGCCGGAAGTACAAGTCCGTCCGCGTCAAAAAACGCTCTGGAAAGATATGTCCATGGGATTTTCCAGTGTTTTGGGTCGTGATGAATATTCCATACTTTAGCAGCAATCTGCAGATGGAAATGTTATTGAAATGATTTACTAACTTCTAGGGCCATAACTAAATGGCCAATAGATTACATCTGGTATAAAATACCATCACACTAAGTATCACAGATTGGAGATGCACTCTGTCTCAACTACTGCTTTCTCTCACAAACAGCTGGGCTCAAGTCAATGGATTGGTTTGATTACGTTGATGTCACCACACAATGAGAAAAACAAAAGAAAGACACAATATTTAAAATGTGTTTAGCCATCTGGCTGAGGGCAGCATGTTCCGGGCGTAGTTATGCTGCCTTTACTTAACACTGGAGGAACATTACTTTTTGCCAACAGTGCAGAGAACATAGACGAATATCCTTGAGCATAGCGTTAGACGCCAAATAATCAGTTACATAGCGTATCATATGCCAAACACAGACATTGTATAATGATCAAAATAACATAAACACTAAAAAATTTGAACACCAGCACTAACCCAACCAAGAATAAATTCACCAAGACGATGACTTACTGATTTTTTTCTTTAAATTGAAACAATAAGTGTTAACATCGTTATATAAGAAAAAAACAAAAAAAAAACAATAACACTAAAATCTTTCTACACAGTTACAACAAAATAAAAAGGGCACAGGGTATTCACACCGACGCAGTGTGCCCAGCCAAAAATGTAATGCTTGGAGGCACTGCTACTGGGCATTTAACCATAAATATAGTTTGGGTGTGTGGGGGGGGAGGAGGGGGAGAGGGGGCACTCCAGCTGCATGCAGTGTGTAAAAAAAAAAAAAAAAAAAATTATTTTCATTGACCCGTGAATCCGTAAATGGCGCGATGGCTGCGATCTGTAGTGTTCACAAGCAGTTCAAATAAGGGAAGTTATACTGCCGCTGTGCGCATATCCACTTAATAAAAAGCTAGGGTGACACATTGGGGCATGATGAAGAGGACCACTGTTTAAAATGTTAATCAACATATTAAATAACAATCTGGAAGCTATTTGTGTCATGAACATAGGATTGATTGGCGGATTTATTGATTGATTGATTGGTGGTTAACGCCGTGCTCAAAGGGTATTTCATTTACATGTGGACTATGTATACTCCAATAATAAATAGCCCCACTAACACAACCATTAAATGTATTTTGCTCTGTTGGAAAAAATTGTATATCCAGTGCTCAGTAAGGACAGCATGACTTTTCTAGGAACATGTTGCCCTTAGCCAGAGGGCGATGAAAATAAGGCTTGTTATTGACAGAGAAATCTATATGATCCGCTAGTTTAGACAGATGAAAAACTTGTACGAATACATTTTACTATGATTACATTTCACAATAAGGGCAACGGGCGAAATAAATGTTCACTCATGCATAGGGCAATGTTTTACTATTAAAAAGATATATACGAGGCCATGATAGGGAATAGTAAAATGGACACATTATTTGTCCACACGTGACCAACGGACCGGGTCGACACAGTTGACGCAGACTGTCGGGCTCCTTGTGAACTCAGACTTACGCTCTCTTTACACTGCACTTGGCCAGTTAATACAAGCTGGGAGTGGGATTTTGGGAATTGACGACTCCCATATTGTCACTACTGGTGTATCGATTTATTCAGCGATATATAATCATAATTAATTGAAAACCCATAATTTTAGATTTTTTGGGCGCGTATGTGACTTTCACATACATGTATGCACCTGAAATTAGGGGCTTTCAACACATTTTTAAGTTTGTTCATAAATTAAAGCAGTCACGTTGAAATTACAAAAATATATATATTATGGGCATAAGGCTTATACGAGCCAGCATAAATCCTGCCATAAATCGAATTCAACGTAAAGAGGGCCGGCCTTTTTTACTCATAAGTATCAACAAAGCCTTTGATCCCACAGCGCTGAATGACATTTTATGTAGAGTCAACATTTTGAATCTTGTAATAGGGTGGGGCTAATAACAGTTGACTTGGCGTAACGTCGGTATACTAAAGCGTGACCCAGATTGGGCAGCAAATTGACACTTCCTCAATTAAAATTTCGGGCAGAATTTTTCGTTTTCATTTTTTTGTTGTTTTTTTTAACTTTTACCATAAACTAAAAATAAGGTGACGCTAATCTTTTACGTCTTGAGAAAAAATATCTACAACTCACGTGATTCTGTAATAACGCCAAATGCCCAATTTTGGGGTGCATATGTGATTTTAATATATTATGATAATAAAATGTAGTGTGGTCTTTATAACAAATTTATAATTACCAAAATGATTAAAGTGTTGATTAGGGACGGGTAGATAACCTCACGTAGGTCAACATACTTTTTTTCTCTCCAAAAACTCAGCAAAAAGTTCTTCCAGGATCGCTGTCTCTTTGTCGGACAAACCATCCCCGTAAAACTTGAATATTTTGAGAACTACCCATCGTTACTTGGTCCACTGTTCTGTCGGTGGTAACAAAGTCGTAAGGTTGACCAAGTTTTCGTTGACAAGGGGAACTGGGGGTCGCCTTGAAAACTCTTCCCAGTTCTTTCCAGCATAGGCTTCTCTCATTTCTTCCACGGAGTTTTGCACCACGAGGCGCTTCCTGAAAATTTGTATACTGAAAACTGGGCCCCAGATTCGAGTCATATCGCTAAAGGCGAGGTGAAGATTTTGTTAGAGGATCCAGAGGCATCCGATTAACGGTAGACCCGGGAAGTTTCCGGTCGTTTTTCATCTGGTCTTTGAGAAGATACCACGAAATGGCGACTGATAAAAGAACTAGTATCCAGGTTGCCAGCTCCATGCTTCTGTCGTGTTTGGTGTATATGTTGGTAGTCCGGCTCGGTAGTTTTACCTGTGGTCACAGAAATAAGCAAATGTATTTTAAGTTTATGTTGATATATAATATGTATAAATTTAAATATGATATGTAATTTAAATTCAAATATCTGTAATAAAACTACATATATCGGTTATTAATTACGGATATCAATAATTGAATTACAGTCTTTTACAGATCCTCTTAAGTTATAACATGATGTGTTTGTTTTTTCGTGTTTAACGCCGTGGTCAGTAGTTGGTCACTGTTTTGCTCTGTTTGAAAATGAATGTTCCTCCAACTCATCTGGTCGGTGCTTTTTTCATGTAGGCGTAGCTATGGAGACATGGAAGAATGATTTGACGGAACAGCATAGGCCAGTCCGGCTGGCCAGAAAGAACCAAATACAACTGTCCTATTATGACGAATTAAGAATTAAACATACAAATCATTGAAACCAAACGAACTATTCTCATTAGTAATGATAATGAAATTGCCGAAAAGTTTGCAAGTTAAAAAATCGGCTGATCAACCCAAATGTCCTTAAATATAGAACAATCATGTACACTTTGCATATTAACATATATACTGTTAATTGGATCAAACATAAGTTTTATGTGGCTAACGGCAGCATGTTCCGAGCACATGCAATCATGATGTCTTTACTTAGCACTAGGAATGTTTTCAACAGTGCAAAACACTTCACATTTTATGGTTGTGTCAGCGTGGCTATTAAGGCCTACTTTTAGAGTACACCGCCGTTATATTAGAATAGCCAACCCCTGAGCACAGCGTTAAAACGAATCAATCAATCATGTTTGAGCTTTGTGAACTGACAGCATAGTCCTGCTGATGATAGCGCAACTTTCCCATATATTATTTTACTATCCGCTGTATAATTGCATATTATTACCGCCTAATTATTCCAATACAAATGAATAAATGAACACAACTTAAACACGGACAAGTCCACACGATTAATAATTGCTCAACAGAATTGTTATGATAAAGCTAGCGAAACTTCTCGAGCCAAGGATTTTATGATCATCTTTGAATGAAATAGAAATTGATTCGGATCAAACAAGGATCAGATAAACACTCTTTTTTCGACTGATCTACAATACAATGTCGCACCTAGCCATGGGGCAATATATCCCATTGCGCATAGCCCGAAGAGTGAAAGACATTAAACCTGTAATTAACGAAGTAAGGCAGAAATTTAATACTACCGCTCTAACAGACTCTTTAGGTCTTTTCATTGGTTGTCATACAATCTTGGTTTTCATTTGTCAACTATCTGGGTCCGATATAATTTACCAATATAATCTAAGAAGCCATGATAGTCGCGTTTTCATTGTTCAGTTATCTTGGGGTGCACGATAATTATCTTTGGGTCCGAGATAATTATGTCGGGATCCGAGATAAATAAAAAATATGGATGTCCATGCCACGGCTCCGTACCTACCAGAGCGTGGAGAATAATAATAGATAATATTACATTGCATATTTCTCTATATATGTATACCTTTATAATATTATATATAAATAACCATCTCGCCTCTTATGTAGGTATGCTGGGCCCTTAAGTAATACCTCGACCAGATAGCTAACCATATACATTAGGTCATACATATACATACAGTTAATTTGTCCGTATGGATCTATAGTTGCACGCTTTCTTTCCGAAGAAATCACTCTAATTCAAAACACCAAGTTCATATATTAAATCATTTAATATATATATATATATAATATGGCATTTAAATAATGTATAACACTTAAACATAATCAAGTTCAAGGCAATAATAACATTCTACTTACCTTTTGTCCACATTCTGCCACGCAGATGTACATCAAGCTTCAAATGTGCTAATTAATTAATATCAAATACTTTCCCATAACTTAACCTATAAATCTCTATAAATAAACGTCTGTCTCCATGTTGAAACTTCTAGTCATTGTCTCAATCATTAACTTGTCTCCTATGTGTAACTGGTTACTGGTCTATGCCATTAGCCGTCCACCCTCAACTGTGTCCACAGACCAACTGCCCAATTCAAACCTGTTCTAATCCCCAATACTCAATTGCAACCTGATGCAATCTGATTGGCCTAATGTATCACGTGACTAACTACGTCACATAACCAAAAGCTATGTAACTTGCATCATAACAGAACTTACAAGTCACCTGTTTCTGTACTGACAGATCAGCCACACCTGAACGTTGACCAAACCTTAGAGTACGGTATTGACGCCGTATTTTAAGCGGCCACTCATTGGGTAATATCTGCAATACGCTGAAGGGCGTGGTCCTAAGCGTCCCAGTGCACAGACACAAAGCAGCATACTGTATAGAGTCGAGCTTAGATTTGACGGTTTAACAGGCGGAATCATAAGCCTCACATCCGTAATCCAAACAGGACCGAATCAATGCCCTCTTCAGCATCAACATAGATTTCTTATCGGCTCCCCGAGACGTTTGACATGTATTCATAGTTGCGTTAACATGCTCTGTCCATGTTAAACGGTTATCTAAAATTACACCTAAATACCTAAAAGACGAAGAAACTGCAATCAGGCATTTATTAAGAAAAAGGCAAGGGGGAAAAAATAGGTCTTCGTTTGCCTCGGTCTTAACTTTAAAAAACTTGAATCACCACTGCTCACTCCACTTTAAAATGTCATCAAGGTCTTCCTGTATATATTTCGCTGCAGTATGCAAATTAGATGGTGAAACACACACAGCTTTATCGTCAGCAAATAATGTGTAGTTTAACTTTGGATTTAAAACTGTAGTCAGATAGTTTACAGATATGTTAAAAATTGTCGGCGATAAGACACTACCTTGTCTACCATTCTCTATAAAGGTTGGTCTAGATAAGCCATTACCAATCCTTGCCTGTTTAAATCTATCCGACAAAAAATAATTAACCCACCCAAGCATCCTACCCGTTAAACCCATACACTTCATTTTGATTAATACAGGTTGAGCATGTAAAGCCTGCTTTAATTCAATCGTAAATTTCCACACTGTTATGTTTCGCGTCCTGTGATTGTCTTGTGTCTTGTCATTATTGCTGCCAGTGACGTTGCCGCTGTTTTCCTTTGCTGCCCGATAATTGCTC
>JAUELC010306964.1:0-15010 GCA_031471745.1 Cryptochiton stelleri
ACACCGCCACTGATTGTCTAGACACGTCCTCCAGCACAATTTCCTGACGGACAGACATTGAACTGACCTGCCTGGCCACATATCTATTACCGACAGGGAATAAATCAACAAAATCAGGATCCAGGATAGCAGCCCTATTAGACCACGTCGACCAATGAACCTGATAAGAACCAAACCTCGGCGGGCCAAACTTAAATGAGGAACCCAACCCGGAGGTACGAAACAGCGGTCTAGCCAACCCTACAACCTCCGAACGACCGCAACAACCCTCAAGCCTTACCTAAACTCTGGTGGAGGGCTCATATCCGGAAAAAAACGATACAACTGGGCCAGCAAATCATTATAATGGTTCTTGGGAAGTAACCAACTCCCTCTCTCTCGTAGTAGAGGAAAGCCCATCGGAAAATAACTAGCCCGGAACAGTGAGTGATAACTCAACACTATTCACAGGAACTGACGATAAACCCGGAACAGGCCTTCTAGCCGTATTACCAACAAACTCAACTAACTGAGCCACCACTGATGCTAAGTCCTTTAACTGTGTTATCACACTACCAAGAGTTAAAGAATTTGACACCGTAACGGAAGCCGGCTCAACAACATGACGTCCAGAACCTGTCACCAACCCAGGGGACAATGTATCCACCGGAACAGGAGACTCCACAACACTAGACTCAACCGGAGAATCACCAACCGGAAACCAAGAATAAGCCGGACACGACCCTCTATAAACTGTTACGTTACCGGTATCCGCTGGTCCAAACCAGCACGATACCCCGGAAGTCGTCGTCCGGAAGGGGACATACATCCGCCTCGGAAACTAGAGGGTAACCTAAACTGTCTCCCAATCTGACTAAAACCGAGACTAGCCAGAACCAGAAACCTCCCCTTCAAATCTACCGGAAGCCTGGACCCGTAATTGAGGGGACACCAAGTGAACCAGACCGGAAGATTGGTCTCTTGTCTGCATCCAGGCCACCCACCGTCGCAGCTAACCGTTGAAACGGAAGCCCATCCGTGCGCTCTCCGAAAATCGACACGAATAGCAGAATAGATGACAAACATATGTATTTCCATTCCCGACTCTGACAGACACAGAAAATTCCTCCCAATAATAAAAATAGCACTCGCAACTGATGGGCTAGCCCAAACACGGTCCCACTGTAAAAACAGTTAATTTGGGGAAAAAACATGTTCTTGCCTGTAGCCAATTGGATCCTATGTCGAAGGAAATAACATTCCGAGAATAAATTTTTTCCCAAAGGTCTTGAAACGTATATTTTGATCTATACCCAACTCAGCACATTTCTTAAATTAACAATATTTATCGAACATGCTTAAAAAAAAACAAATGATAGTGCTTGACTTGCTTTGTACTGTGTAACCCCTTATGCCAGTTTATAATAGGCAGGGTGCTCTAAACACACACCATGTCGGAATCACGTCCAGAAACCCGAAAAGACATAAAAACTCAACAACTCAACAATACAAAAAATGGCTCCATTGAGTCCAGATAAACACCATACTTACATAGTTTCTTTTTTTCTTTTTTTTCTGGGTAATGGTTGAAATGGTATACTCCGAAACCTCGTAAGCCAACTTACGCAGTAAAATAAATATTCTATAAACATAAAACGGCAAACTCAAACACTTGCCTTTTGTTTTTATTAATTTATTGTTGTATATGTGTTCAAACGAATAATAAAATCCGCTAACATATTAACAGTTGACTAATATGCCACCATAAACTGAGAATTTGTCCAATAAATTCCACATGAACTCCTGAAGAACTAGGCCATTTAAACGACCTCACTGACAAGTACGGTTTTATGTCTTCACCGGCACCTGCCTTCCATGCACCTAAAACCTGCCCTCAGCAGGTTAGATAGACTGAGCCGTAACGGTCGCCTTCCTGAGACCGAACACGTCGCCTGCCTCGTCTGACGAGTTACACGGCCCGCCCTGATATCAATCACCGATAACGACCTCACCTGCAGGAAAACATAAATTTCATTTAACGACTTCTTACTTCCTGGTTACCCAGGCCAAGATACCGGCGAACCTTTTATACGAGGTATAGCCGGACAACTATAATGGACTGAACAGATCGCGAAGAACAGATTATTGTCATCATGGTCCTGGTTGACATAGCCCAAATAACACCGTCTGCCATATTTGGCTGTTCCATTTATACTTGTCCAAGGCAATCCGAACAAACTGAGTGGCAATCCGAACTAGTGGCCGCCACAAAATAAACAATTAACCGACAAGATCAAAACAAAATAAAACGATTACTTAATCTGCGCAGACATCATGAGGAGATGAGGGCCCAGAGGAGGGTTTTGTTTATTTCTTCAGTATAGCAATTGTATTGCGCAGGTGCATTAGTCAGCGAAAAGTAAGTTTATAATGTAAGAAACATCGTAACTTACTCAAGTTACAAGATTTTCCTTTCCATCCCTTTTGACACCGACATTTAAAATCACCAATCAAATCTATACATTGTCCACCATTCCGACACGGGTTTGTGCTGCACTCATCTCGATCTGCAAATAGAAAACAACAAATAAAAATATCTTATTCATGAAATATTTTGTGAAAAAAAATCCCAACAATTCAAAGCAACTTGCAGACAGATCTGTATTGATTTGGACAGGCAAGTAAGAGGCAACCCCAATTTGTGTTGGATTGATTGATTGGTGTTGTAATGCTGTGCCAAATGGTATTTAACTTATATGACAGCAGTGTACTCCAACCGAGAAAACAGCGACACTGACACAACCATCAAGATGTGAAGGTATCATCTGTTGGAAAATGATGTTCCTCCAGTGCTAAGCTAATGGCAGCATATTATACTTAAAACGGTGCCCTGAGCCAGAGGGCAGGTCTCCAAGACTCGTTCAGTTCTTCTTAGTAATACAATTTACCGTAACGGCTGGACTACTACTTTAAATACTACAGATTTATTGGACTTTATAATTATTGATTTACTGGTTTGAAAACAATAATATCCAAATCTTCAATCATTCAATTATTAATTAAGTATAGTATGTGAGTTTCAAATTTAGTCTAAAGGACTCGAAACTCTCTTTGTGGAATCGTCCCCTCCCCCTCTGTTTTATCCTAGAGGAGTACTTACTGATGTTACAGAAGGGTCCCTCCCAGCCCTCTGTACACAGACACTGGAAGGCTGAGACACCATCAATACAGGTACCCTGATTTAAACAGGGATTACTGACACAGTCGTTTATGTCTGTAACAAAAAGGCTAAAGTAAGTTTTCACTAATATAAAAAACAAAAAGATATTTCTTTAGCGACCTGTGTCAGTGTTTTGAGATTAGCAGCCTTTGCTTAGAATAAGTTGGGAGAACATGCAGAAGATTCTATCCTCTGCCTCCCTATCTCGGTTGGTTTAGCCAAAGGACTTGGGTTCAATCCCCGGTGGAGGCATGCATTTTCTTTACATTTCCAATTATATATTACTAGGCGATAAACCTCATGGATTAAATTCAAAACATAAAGAATAACTTTAATTTATATCATTGTTATTAACACAAACAATCTCTTCGTATTTTCATTGCAGACTCTGAGTGTCATATTTTAATCTTAATATGTACAATTTTGTCAAATAGTAAACATAATATTTCCACATGGATTTTTATTTGATTGTTTGTTTGGTCTTTTACACTGCTAATGTGATATATAATAATGCTTTTTATATGACGATGAAGACAGGCAGTGTTTAATGTACATTTTAAATTTGATCACAATGATTTTTAAAAGAGTAAAATGAATTTAATTAATTTAAATTTGAACAAGATAAGACAACCCTCTTTCACAACATCGTACTCACTTTCATGGCAATGACTACCAGTGTAACCTACTTCACAGTTACAATGATACAAGCCTCCTAATTGGCTGATACATGTCCCATGTCGACCACACACATTTGAAGATACAAATGTTCCACCAGTTCCATTGGATGGAATCAAAACGAGGCAGCTATCCAGGTCTGTCAAATACAAAATGTGAATAATATTAAATTCAAATTACAATACTGTAATGACAAACATCAAATTAGTTTAGCCTTTGATACTATAATTATCTGATGTACCTCCCTCAATTCTAATCAAAAGCTGAAGGAATATGATCTTAATGAAATATGTAATGAATCAAGAATGAAGATTCAGTACACTTTACATTTAGGAATATATCCAGAATGAATTAAAAATCATCTCTTTTTTCATCTAGGTTGTCAGCGTTGCATCATTGTTATTCATCTTTGAAGAGAACCTCAATAAACTCACCTTCACATGTTTCAGTATTACATGTGACTTTACGCTGAGAGCAGTTCTTCCCCTTGTATCCATGACGACAATGGCAGAAATAATCGCCTGGTAGATTAAAGCATGTCGACCCCGTCATACACGGGTTTGGGTTACAACGGTCTACATCAATCTCACAGTTTTGTCCTGTATAACCATAGCGACAGATACACTGGTAGCCGGCGACGATATCATGACACTGTCCACCATTTTGACATGGGTTACTGCCGCATTCATCAATGTTGATCTGACAATACCTCCCTGTGTATCCAGGCATACATGCACAGCTAAAATCATTCACCAAGTCCTGAAAACAGGAGAAAAAAAAATTCATTTTATTGTACCGAACATGTGATTGTCATTTGATTTCAATTTAGGCCTATTTAACCCAGGGTCAGTCCAGCAGCTCAAAGAACAATTAGCAGATTAAATCACCGAGAGCAGATCAGAGACAGTCCGTCATCTAATAACAGATAAAATTTAATAGCGTTTTGAGCAGCTGACCCCAGGAGAATAAAGCAGTTCACCCGCTGGTACTGATAAATCAAATAAAATTTATGGTACATATGTATTTTTATTTTCTCATCTTGAATGAAATGAGAATGTGGTTAGTTACTTACGACACATGTAGATCCATGTTGACATTGTCCTGCACAGTTGTTGATATCTGAAAAATAATAATAGTACATGTCCTTTTCTTATTCTTTATTTATTATTATTTATTTATAAAAACAACAAAAAATGAATAATCTTTAAAATAAAACCATCACATGTTTTAATCAAAAAATATAGAATCTTGATTGATAGCCTAAGCTTTTGAAATCTCTATAACAATGTTATTATATATTTTTAAAACATTTTAGACCAAGGCTCTCTCAACTATTTGAGCTTAGAACTTATCCAATTTGTACACTGTATGATAGGCCGGAGGTTGGAGGGCATGAAGCCGCTCCAGCATTGTAAATCTGCACATTTGCCCTATTCCACCATGTTTGACGTCCTATGCTTGTCTTATATCTTTTCATTGTTTGTTGCTTTTGGTATCACTGGTGCTTTTCTTCATGGCTCCATTTGCCTGGTTTTTCGTAATATGAGTGAAATAACCTTAAGTACGATGTAAAACTTTAATCAAACGAACAAACACTGTATGACAACTATATAAAAACTTTGTGCTTACTAATATCACATCTCTTGCCGGTCCACCCTGGTTGACATTTACAGAGGTAGTCACCGACAAGATTCTCGCAGGCGTAGGCGTTAACACAGGGACTTCCATGACACTCGTCAGCATCTAGTTGACAATGAGGCCCTTGCCATCCCGTGACACACTCACACGTGTAACCATTTACCTTATCCACACAGCTACCTCCATGTTGACAAGGATTCGATAGACATTCGTTAATACCTGTAAGAGATAAGACAAAAAGATGGAACTGTTATTCTAAAACAAAACACAAACTGGAAAAATTAAAATGCATTTTATTTTAATCTCATCTTTGTTTGTTTCATACGAAATGAAAGAAATATTACCCGTTATGTTATAAAATATCCAATACCCGGTAACAGATTTTTTTTTGTGACTCCCTAATATACCTGAGGTCCAATGTGCGACTTGAACTCTTGCGGTATATCAAAGGAGCATCAGCAGACCTACTCGCTAACTGCTGAGCCACGGCACAGACCCTTTTACAAAATGAATTAATAATAAATTATAACTTTCTGAACATTCAGCACAAGTAAAACAAGCTGACTTACTTTCGGAGCATGTTTTCCCCGTCCATCCTGGTTCACAATAGCAAACAAAATCCCCACTGACCTCAATACAAGTCCCACTGTTCTGACAGGGGTTCGATGTACAAGCATGTTTGGCTGAAAAGTATAACAAACATTCAAAAATAAAAAAATATAAAAATGTAATCATAATGAAAAAGGCGAATAATATAGGTAAAATTAAAATATATAATTAGTTTAACTATTTTAACACAAAAATGTTAAAACATAATGTGTAGTGAGTTTTATTCTGGTAATTTGAAAATTTTATTTTATAAAAAAAAGATTAATTTATACAGCTATTTGTTGTCCGTTTCTTTTGTTTACAGTTTTTTAATTGATATTTGTTCATACGTCCTGAATTTAACCTACCTATTTCACAGTTAGGACCTGAATAGCCAGGTGGACATGAACACGCGTATTCGTTGGGAGCTATATTTTGACAGATTCCATTATTTGAGCAGGGGTTGTGACGGCAGTAGTTCAAATCTACAAAAGCATAAATGATACATTTGAAAATAAAGTTCTTCAAAAATCAAAAAAACATACAATGTAAAACATAGATATAAAGAATAAAGGGCTGATTTCCAGGATGACCTTAAGAAAACAAACTAACCAGGATAAAAAACGTTATGTTGTCTTTATCTTAAATTGCTGTTTTTGGTTGTTACACAATTTAGGGATAAATAATGTGTACAAATTACAATTAAAAACTAGATGTTATAACCAGAACGAAACCGCTTATAAGGTTTCCAAGCGTATTAGGTCATAACTCTACAATCCACATTTCAAAATAAATTAAAAAAACAAAAGAAGCCTTTTTTCATATATTGTAAAAAATAGTGTTTCTCCCTGCAAAACAGCATCAAAGTTAGGGTATCAGCCTACGGGTTGAGTTGGCGATATCCCAGTGAGTGACGTCACGGCATGAACTCCCTGAAGCCTTTCATTCAGAGCTATTATAGACATACACGCACAAATCGCAGCATTTGTTCCTACATGACGGCGAATGGTAAAATTCATCAGATATTTGCACTTAGAAAGATGACCGTTATGAACTTGAAGTCTAAGAAATCTGTTTGCACACAAATTTTTTAAACATGTTGGTCAGTTGAAGGCATGTACCTGTGATGGTGACACTGTCTCTACAGCAAGCACTATGCAGCGGATGGCAGTTGTAATGGAAACAACAATCAGTTTACTAACATTTACATCATTCACCACTGGTCAATAAATTTAGTACGTAAATATAATATCACTGTAATTATGTAATCAATAGACTATTTTTAATTTGCTGTGTAATTACCTAATGCATTTTATCAAATGGGTGACACAATTTATATTTTCATGCAGTTGATGCTGCGCCACTCAGGGAAATGTCTGTATCAGTCAGTTGATGAAATATAGGCCGATGGAATTTACAAAAACAACAAACAAAACAAATCTCCCCTAGATAACGAGTAATATCTTTATAACCTCAGATTTTGTAATAGTGTAGATGAAAGTGTCATTTAAATCATTCACGACCGATGTCAACCACACACAGGCTAGGCTACTGCCGCCTTCTGTTCGGCGCGTCCTGGGCGGCAGACACCGGCACAAGCTTGGCTGTATGAAGAGAATGTACCCTGACCAAACGTCTGATCAGTAATCAATCAACTTTTACTAATGGCCAAATTTAGATTACCGTATTGAAAACAAAATAAATTAAACAATAAAACCTGATGTGGATTAAAGATTTATTTTGTTTCTATATAAATAGTACAGTGAATACGATTTAAAAAACTCCACTGCATCCACACAAACAATCAGCCGTCTTTACTTTACTGTTGGAGTACACCGCCGTCATATAATTAAAATACCCATGAGTACGGCGTCAAACACCAATCAATAAATCAATCAATATATAGGTGTTTTGCACACACTTCTCAAAATCGTATACATGTAGTTCGGATTTCCCAACTTTTAAATTACTTTAGTAAATGGCATGAATTTTGCAAACTAATATTGTTTTCGTAAAATAAACCTTCAGTATAAAATTCAACTCTATATGATGAATCGTTTTTGACTTTAAGATATTAAACGAATTTTTAAATTCTCCCCTAGTTTGGCAGCCTATTAATCAACTAATAATTTAATTATGCCTATATAAATAACTGCACTTTGTTATAATATACTTAAACAAGTCGACAAACTTATAAAGAAAAATGAAGGCAGCTTAATGAAATATGGAGAGAAAATGCAATGAAAAATTACTTTTATTTATGTTTAGGGCCATGTAAGTCTTGTCATTTCAAATTACAGAACTATATTCAATGTAAAATCCATCGTCTACATCAAGTGGTTTTTTATCAGGTGACTGTTTTATAACTTTGAACAGAAATTAAATCAGAACTATAACTTTTATTAAAAAACAAATTAGTCAGATGCACTCTACATAAAATTCTGCGTCTAATGATATATGCCAATAACCAAAGGTAATAATATTTCGATCACGTTTTTGTTTCGTTGATAGTTTGACCAATCATATCTTCATTATCTTTATAGTTAGGAAAATTATTTTCGCAAACTTGATAAAGCTTAGTTAGGACTACATACTTTATGAATTACAAAGATGTAACTTAAACCGTTATTTAGTTTTTGATTTTAAAACAGTTTATGCAATCCAATATGGCAGCATTATTACATAACAGTTGGAAAAGAAAAAAAGTTATCGTTTCAAGCTTATACAAAATAATATTCAATAAAGTTAACATAATATCTTTGACATTTACAGTTTTCGAAAAAATTGGGGGGAAGAAGCAAAAATATAACAAAATAAAAAATAATAATATTTTCGATTTCATTAGGTTATCCAAGTATACTAAGTTGTTCGTACAATTTGTATTTAGGGCATTATGGCCTAAAAAGAACATTACCACATTTTAACATACTAGTAATTCGAAATTAAGATTCACTTAACAACTGATACAACATACTCGCTTCATTTCAAAATAAAGCAAAAATATTTGAGTTTTCAAGCAAAATTTTTGAATTACAGATCACTAGCATCACTACACTGCGTAGGAATTTGAAGATTATTAACTATTTCTCACATAGGCAGGGATGATTTATTGATTTTGAGTGACGAGTGGACTGAACCGATTTAATTTTGCTGAGCTGTATCATGTTGATGCAGGAAGTGCTCGTCCTAGGTATTTTATTATAGAAATGTTTACTGTGATCACCAGGTACCTGTGACCAGTTCTGATTGATTGACTTACCTTTATCACACAAGAGACCCCCCCAGTTAAGATCACAGTAACAGGACCAGGGAGATCCCACACACTTCCCATGTTTACAGCCTGGATGTTTGATACACTGATCACATAACGGGCCAGTCCAACCAAATGCACATCTGCAATTATAAACATACTTGTATTTCACTTAGGATTAAAATCATTCAGCATATAAGGAAAATAATATAATTACATAGCTTAATTCAAATTAAAAACAGATTTACCTGACAAAGCAAATTTGTGGTGTCAAAATTGGCTAGGAACAAATACAGGCTTGGAGTGAAGGTCCCAGGGTCAGGCAAATGAGGCAATTAACAAATGTTTATGTTTCAGAGACAACTTGCAATAGTATCACATTATGCATTATTTATGTTAATAGCTATTTGTTAACTGTGAAAATGTTCACAACAGGTTTTAAGAACATTTGTAAAACTGCCAGAATTAAGTTACTGTATTCTACTGATAACTGACAGAGAAGATCATGTTACGTGACAAATGAACAAGGGGGAGACCTATGTCACAGGTGATCAACCGTGGCATGGGAAAATACTCATTACCACTACCATAGGTACTGGAAAAATACCATCCCTACCTACATTGGATAAACATTTTTTTCTCTCACTCAAAACGTAAAGAAAATAATAATACTTAGTTTAGTGAAGATTGGATTTTAGACCTAAGAAGATGGAAATTGGAGGCCAGGTTATTTGGCACATATTTAAGCGTATTTCACCGAGACCTTGTAAAACTAATATTACCCATGTACCACCCAAGCAGTAATTTGAATCTTTAATACTTTAATAGTCCTAGCTCTGTAATAGTTAATTAATACACTGGACATTAAATCAAATTTACACAATTAGTTTTGCCCTTTTTCCTCAAACCATAGAATTATGGCAATCCGAGTTAATTAACCTTTTTAAAATTTTCTGAGAGAATAATTAATCATTTGTAAGAATTTCTCTCAAAACACAGTCAAAGCAGCAAAATGCAAGAGGTTGAATGGGATTTTGTGCTAGTTGCAGGCGGTGGTAGTGTTTTTATTTTATGGCAGCTCCTTAATGGTACTGTTCTATGATGCAGCTCCAAATCCCAATGTTTTTTAGTCCAATTAACCTGGAATTGTCATTTGTAATCGTTAACCTACCTACATTCTCCTGGCTTGTTACATGAACCATGTGTGGCATGACAACCTGTTTTACAGCTCGCTGAAACATATAAAATAGTTCAATTGTGAAGAGTTGTAATAAGAGGGGCCATCAACCTCATCTATAATGCTGTTATTCTAGTACTTTCATGTTTGTTGTTTAAAGGTGTACCAGACTCAGAGTTATAATTTTGTAAAACTGCAAGAATCTTCATGGATTTTCACTTAGATATATAACAGGGCCGGGTCCAGCTTGAAAACAAACTCTGGTCTCTATGAATGGTAATTGATTAAATTGTATGAGAATTTGTGTGGATTCTCTCAGTATGTTGAGTTATCTTGGCGAATGCCAACTTATTCTAATGTGACCCTGAGGTATGTCCCCCATATGTTGGTTCAAAAGCTACAGGATGAAAATGTAAAAATATTATGTAATACACTATCATTTGTAAAAATGTTCTCCAAATTACGTACACGCTATAAGCCAATGGCCTAATAAGTACAGTTTATTGTTAACAATAAAATCTTATATAAAAAAACAAAACATAACATAATTATCACAACTAAACACTCCGTAATCTGTGCTTATTTAGCAATAAGTTTTATTTTTTATATCTTCTGTTAGACATATAACATACATGTAGCCTGCCACATGGCTTGACAAATGTACCTCAAACAAAATAATTTGTGTTTCAAGCCATAATACTTTATAAAAAATACTCAAACTCAAATTTGTGATAATTGTAAAAGCTTTTTATTTACATAACTTGTATGGCAGCAACTAAGATCTCTTTGATTCTGATTTAAACAAATTACTGATATAGGATCATGATTGTTTAAGTGCTTATGCAGTATTTATCATGCTTGTAAAATTATCCTTAACAAGTTGAATGTCAGACTGAAAGAAAAGGTCCAAATGTGCTAAAACCCATCACATGATTTGAATTTTTAGGTCATATAGCTGCTAAAGAGATTTTCATAAACACTTGATTGACATAGATGTCGACTTGTTTATTTCTCACTGACAAGTAACTCTTGAAAATTGAACCTCTTCAAGTGATTAAGTTATCAGAACCAAGATAAAAACTTCATATGAATGAACACGTTTGGATAAATTAAAGTTAAATTCAGTGAATAATTTCTTGCTTTAAATTATTAGAATAAATCAACCTGGAGTAGTTATCAATTAATGTATTAAAAAAAGTCAGTCCTCACATATCAAAGGAGCTAAACCATGCTAATAAACAATAATTGCAAGTGTTTGTTTTCATAAACAAACGAGCCTCCGTAGCTCAGTCTGTAGAGTGTTGGGCCTGTAACCCAAAGGTTGGAATCCCGGTGGAGGCAAGCAATATATTCTCTCTTCTTTTATAAAAAAATATAGATTGAATGATTTCCAAATGATTGGGTTTTTAAATTTTTAATCTATTGGGGTTTTATGCCGTACTTTAGTTTATTTAACTCATACTACGGCATGCCAGCTCAATGGATGAAAAAAATTGCAGTTAATGTCACTGGCAAGATACAAGACAAAGATACAATCTAAAACAAGACAAAATATGCAGATTTACAGCCAGACCATCTCAAAAAATTGTGTCGCCCCTCAGCCTAGAGAGCACCAGAGCACATAAAGCTCCCTCTAACCACCCATTCTAAATGATTGGAACTATTTTTTTTTTGTTAATATAATTTTGTTCAAAGCCTCCAAAAGAAATACAAATCGATCAATATGAAATTCTTCAGAACTCACCTATTTCACAATGATCCCCAATCCAGCCTTTCATACAAACTTTTTCCCCCAATGAATTACAACTATAATGGCCAATGGGGTCATTTCTGGGACGGCAGAACTTGGTGCAGGTTGTGTTGTAATAGTGAGTGTCACAAATCACTCGAATTCGGAACAGTATTTTGGCCGCCTGTACCGCGGGCCCGACTGTCTGCCATGCTGTACTTGGCACAATAATACTAGAGTGTGTAATGCTCTCTATCAAGCTGTCTTTTTCTGAAACAAAAACAAAATATATTTAATTTTATGATATTATTTAGAGACATAAATTAAAAGACTTACAATTCTAAAATAAATCCACATACACACATATTTACAATGGAAAATGCAATTTATGGGGAGAACGATAACCACTTTATATTTGCAAAGTTTAAAAAAAAGCTTTGTTTTAGCTTGCACCTTTGCACTACATTACATTAATTATTTTTTCTCAAAATTTCAGTCTATCACAATATCTGTCATAAGTTAAAAAAACGAGAAATAAAATCAGAGTGCCCATATCATGAATAGAACTAATGACATTGGACTGGAGGTCACCTAAAAGAACGGATCAGTTTCACTCTGAAAGAATGGAGATAAATATCATAACTAATTCATTTATTGGGGGACTTTCTAACACAGAAATAGATTACTGACATTTATACATGAGTAGACATTTCATATCCTGTTTTACTACTGACAGAATCAACCTATGTGACCTACTCCCAGTTTGAACAAAAAAAAATTATCCAGAAGAGGTTTTCAACATTTTAATTTTCTTCCAGACTTATTAGAGGAATTACTGTAAATAAACTTGGTTAGATTATTCCTTCTTCAACGGTCAAACATTAAGAGAGTGTCAACACAGGATAATTTCATTTTTTTCACTTGTCTGGTGGGGTGCACCAAGGATCAATGCCGTCCCAACTACTATTTGGTCTAATGAATTGCAATTTGGTCTTTTTTCTGATTAGTCTGGACAATGGTGGAGAGGATGCATGTGCTAAATGAGGTGCACATGATTTGAACTGTGGCTTCCTCATTCCTGCCCTTAGACACTAGAGTTGTAAAAACTGTCACAGCGCTGAGTTCAATGAGCGTAGACAAACAGTCCGAGTGTTATAATTTTGTTGCAGCCAGCTGAGGCTCATATAGCTTTGCCACAGTGCCAGATGGTGTGTCAGTTCGTCTGCAGTTTTTTAAGCTCATATTCAAATAAGAACAGAATTGTGCTCGATGACATTTGAATCTGCAGCAATGTTGATACAAAAATGTGATATGATTTTATGGTTTGATTTTTTTTTTGAAAAGCATGTGTGTGGCAAAATACAGAAACAATACATATTATATAGAAAAAATGCTATATTTTGACATACTACTACAAGCATAACAAAAAATGATGTTTTTTTGTTTCAGACAAAGTGGTGGGTGCACTTTAAAATGTCTGAAACCAAAAAAAAAAAAAAATTTTTTTTTTACAATGTTCAATTAATTAGATTTAGAATCATTCTACATAGTATTTTTAGTTTACTGTGCTGCAGATATATGTAACACAAACACACATTGAAACACATAATTCTGATATATTTAATTAAAATTTGGATTGCAAATTATTAAAAAGAAAAAAAGTATAAACTTAATCAGAACACCTGTAGTACACAAGTCTTGATACCTGTTGTTGAATGAAGGAGTTTGGCTTGGATCCAATCACTAACCTGAGCTACTGACAGATCACCTTGTAACCCATCACTATACTATGTAGCGTTTGTAAATTGTCTCACATCAGAAAGCAAGTTCACAGACAAACTGTTTATTAACAAAGGCTACTTATATGCACACAAACAACTTAACGGACACTCAGGGCCATGTGGACCTCCCATTGGTCGAAAGTAAATTATAGCCAGACCCTTAAGACAAGATACAGACCCATATTGAATCACTTGAAATCATGTGGCTTTCACATTTTTAACCCAAACAATCTTCCCTCCACACTCCAACAACAGACTAAGCAATTTATTTTCAAAAACCTAACAAAAGTTGTCGACTTAAAAATGTTTAATATTGCTGTAAGTGGTGTTTGTTTTTCTGAACCATCTTCTTGCCATCTGTTTGACTCGTCATCTCAAGTGTTCAGTGAATCCTTCCTGGGCATGAATTAAAAACATCAGGTGCAAGAAAACAAGGCATCCACAAAGGTACATGACAATTGGCTTCCTTAGTCAGTAGTCCCAGAATCTTTTAGGAACATCCTTTCCATAAAAATGGCTGCCAGCTGTTTAACTTGGCTAGTTTGTTCAAAATGCTTCACTCCAACATCTGGCATACCCCTTCCTCAATTTCACTTCCCTTTGAAGAACTGTTTTCTTTATTTCTTACTCAAAAACATTTAATGAGTTTTTACTAAAATTGAATAATGCCTTGCTTTCTTTTCAGTCTGGTGTTATTTTAACTTTCTGGCTGAGGTCAATGAAAACAAGAAAACAAAAATGCCACATTCCAAAGCTTTTCTTGGCAATTTTTCTCATTTTAGCTGCTGGAGTAGAATAGAATAGAATATTTGACCCCAAAATATTTCATATTTACAATGTTCAACATTGAAGCAAAAATATTCAGTATTGAAGCCAAAATATTGAAGAAAACTTTAATATTGAAGCAAAACTAGTGTATAATGAAGAAGACCTATTATTTTTTGTTTGGGTCAGGGTCATGTTTCTGTGCATG
>JAUELC010307185.1:0-14998 GCA_031471745.1 Cryptochiton stelleri
TCCCTGCTGTGACTATATATATTTAAAACAACAGTCTTCAGTGCTGTTCTTTCAAAAGACGGGAACTATCGATTATTCACGGGCTTATATGGACCAGAGGTACCCCAACGAGATCTCGTTGAAGTCACGTTGTCGGCTGACCGCATGATAGACCATGCACTATGACACTTCAAGGCCTCGGCCTTATACTCAAAGAATCCTTCTCATCCTTTACATCTCTCTAGAGATGAGAGGGGGGAATATTCTTTGTGTCGTCGCACTGCTGTAGACGAACTCAGAATAGTATAGGCCCACCATTATGCGTCGATTTTCGACGCAGTATGGGCGTAAAGAGCTGTCACCTCTTGGGCAAACTTGTAGTTAACGTTGCGTCCCAAATGTTTTCAGAATCGTCATTGTCGCGCAAAAGTGACGCTGTATTGACTAACAAATCGTATTTTACAAATAAGCGAAGGACATTAAGTTTACATTAATATGACTAGCATATATTATTGTACAAAATTATTCCAAGGTCAATCTTTACAGCACCAATTGTTAGCTTAATATGTTATGGTAATTCTGTTGACGTATCAATGAAAATTCTATAAGTCGGTCATGGTGTACCTGGATTTACTTTCGTTTTCGCAGTTTACGATCTGATGTTGTGGGACAGTTTTGTTAAAACGGATGTATATTTTTGTAAGTAACACTAATTTAAGAGAACACTTAACTTAATTTGGGTAAAATACCGGTTTATTTAATATAAGTTAATACATATTAAACGAACTAAAGCATCTTTTTGTATGCAGTACTTATACCTATGGTGCCAAATATTTTGCGTAACCGATCCGTCATGCAGACATAAATTAACAGGAACGGTGTTTCGTTCTCGCAAATTATTGAATATGTAAGCACTTTTAGTTTGTTTTTTCCAATCTTCTGGAGAAAAGATAAGTCCCGACGTGAAAGGTTATTCCTCCCCTTGTCACACTGACACCTTATTTCTGTTCAAACTAGGAGGAGATAACTCTGGCTGAGGTGATCGGCAAGACAAATGCCGCGGAAAAGTCATGGTGCCATATCCCTTTATGTAATCTTAAAGTAAATAAAATGTTTTTTTTTTAATTTCTCGCCTGTATATTCGACATTCCTGTAAACTTAATTTCGGAATATTTATTTGGATTTAGAGGCAGTTGGACCATGGAACATCGACAAAATGAGCCCTGGCAATTGTCGATGTTCTAAATAATGTGATAGTATAAAAAATGTAACAAAGGCACAAAAGTTGTGCTCGGTTGTACGCTACATTGACGTAAATACAAAAATTACAAAAATTACACAGCACTGAAACCAAACGAATCTATTAACGCTTAAGTAAAGCCTTTATTTTATGTGATTCGTGAGTCAAATGTTTTAAATTGTATGATCATTGTAGGTTTATGTGTTCTAAAATTATCTTTAATATGAAATCCGAACCATTCATGCCCACTCATAATATCCAACCAACACCGTGTCTTAACGGGATATTGAAGGTCGTATTGTGGCTGATATACACCTGTTAATTTATGTTAAATTGATTTATAACTGAAGCAATTTCCGGCCAGTGTTTCCCTGAGCCGTTACTACTGTTCATTTTTACCTCGTCTTAGCGCGGCATTGAAGCCTATATTTTGACCGATATACACCTGTGCCATTTGGTTAAACTGATTAAATGACAAATGAGGCCGTTTCAAGCCAGTGTTTCCCACAACCGTAAGCCTAATACTATTCATTTTTACCTCGTTTTAGCGTGACTGTGGAGGCTTTATTGTGACCGGTATCCACAGTTAAAATTCTGTTAAACTGATAAAATGACAACTGCCGCCGTTATCAGCCAGTGTAGCCCCGAGCCTTTACTATACTATTCATTTTTTGGTTAAATAAAACGTGTTAAGTCTGTTAACATAGCTTATTTGTCTTTCGCCAATTCAAATGCTAGTTTACATTGATTTATTCAGGTAGTGTTATGTCAATAAACTGTACAAAAGACCCAGATTTATATTTATAACTACAATATCCTTGGTTCACACATGGACCTTGTATGTATTGACTCGGTATGTGAATTAAATTAGTGAATGTCAAAGCCAGGCTGATGACCCTTTGCCTGATAGCTCAGGTATGTCTGATGTGTCATTTTGACATTGGGCTTTTAAAACACATTCGCATATGAGATTCACATTCAACAGTCTTACGAAGGTCTTGTTAAAATCTGATGAATTGTGAGAATGCGTTTGAATGTCCAACGCGAATGTGTTTTAAATGTCCTATATTCAATATGAAACTGACTTCACATAGCTTGATATGATCAATCGACCAATCACGTCATTTAATCTCATCCCGTGGATTGATAACTCAGTTGTTTTGGTCGCTTCGATCTAATGTACGTCTAAATAGTTTTGTATTATTTTCCAAATTTCTTTCTAATTGACACCCAATCATGGTCGTAATATCTCCTTACAATAATTGACACCTAGTCACTGTCGTGGAATCTCCTTACAATAATTGACACCCAGTCACTGTCGTAGACTCTCCTTACAATAATTGATACCCAATCACTGTCGTAAAATCTCCTTACAATAGTTGACACCAAGTCACTGTCGTAGAATCTCCTTACAATAATTGACACCCAGTCACAGTCGTAAAATCTCCATACAATAATTGACACCCAGTCACTGTCGTAAAATCTCCTTACAATAATTGACTCCCAGTCACTGTTGTAAAATCACCTTACAATAATTGATACCCAACCACTGTCGTAGAATCTCCTGGTAATATATGACACCAGGTCACTGTAGTAAAATCTCTTTAGAATACATCACACCCAGTCACTGTCATAGAATCTCTTTATTACAATTGACACCCTGTATGGCCATGCAGTCTTCTTACAATAAATGACACCCTGTAGACTACTGTTCTCTAACTAGCACTCTTACCTGTAGCCATGGTATAATGGCAGGGGAATGTTTTGGTGATGAATGTGTTCATCAATCCTGTTGGAGACTTTACACCTTCCCGTGCAATCCTGTCAAAGTTAGGCGTGTCTACCATGTCCAGATAATCCCACCTAAATCCGTCCATGGAGATTAACAGCACCTTCTTAGAGTACGCCCATGATTTGTGTATGGAACAGATGGCAATAAGCCATAACACAACTGTTGTGGACATGTTGACGATCTGAAAGTGATCTGGGATAATGTCTGTCCCAACACAGAACTGAAGCGACCTGGATAAAACACACTAACTCACACGTACAACTACGTGCATACTGTTTGGTATCCCAGTCGCGCTCAGAACTTTCTCAACTTAGCCAAGCCCTTCATGGACTAAAGAACAACTCGTGATCTGGACGGCTGTCGAACAAATGATAACAGCCTACTAGATAATATCCTGTTGATGTCCCATAACTATGGAAGCCGGATGCGGTCATGCGTTTTTTTACTGTCCCAGGCTCAGATCCAGAGAGCGATACAACGAGAACGCGAAAGTGCAAAGCGAAAAGGCGAGATTGCGAGGTAGAAATAACAAAAGTGCAAAGCGAAAATGCAGAGGGAAATCTCGAAACTGCGAGAATGAATAAATTTCATACTTTCGAGTTTTCGCGCCACGCAGTTTCCCATTTTCACTTTGCACTTTCGCGTTCTCGTTGTTTCTACCTTGCATCTGAAGGTCGAAAACGCGAGAACGTGAAATTAATCTCGTCCTTTCTACCTTTTCTGGTAGGTCGAAACTCGAAAACGCGAAATAATTCTCGTTCTTTCGACCTTTTAAGGAAGGGCGAAAACTCGAAAACGTGAAATTAATTTCGCTCTTTCGCCTTCCGATTTGCTCCCACAGCCTGATGGAAGCAAGGGGGATAATTAGACAACTTGCTTGAATCGATGGCCGTCCAGCTCGTTTCTTATCCACAACACACTTCTGTAAATACACGTTTGGAATGTTATAGACATGTGTCTGTCATTTAATTCGTTGTTTCTGTGTTGTTTGATTAATATGTTCTCATTGTATGTATGAGTATTTTCAAAAATAAATCCCACTGGCACAGGGATGTCGACTAATTAAAACCGATGAATTATTTCATGTTCTCTATAAACATTCCAAATGTTTGAATATATACATGTAAGTACACGGATATCAATATGAAAGCTTGTCTCTGGTTAATTTACTGCTGCTGATGGTTTGTTTAATAAAGCGAAATGTCTTTCTTAAGATTTGTTTTTTGTTCTTTATTATGTTGAGTGTATATTCTGATATATCAGATATATCAGATATAACTGTGAGCATTATGTGTCACCGTTAAAGACACAGTTAATGCTCAGGTCGTGGTTAACATAATGAGACGGTTTTAATTGTATACTGCTTTTTCTAATCTACTTTTTCTAAATCAACTTTTTAAAAAATGTGTTGCTTTGTTTGTTTGTTCGGTTGGTGTTAAGCTAAAGGGCATCTCACTTATATGATGGCTTTGCATTGCCGGTTTTTGGCAGAAAACCGAAAACGGAAAATAAAAATACAGCGTGATCTCCGAAGCCACGGGTAAACTTCCCTTAAGTACCCTACGGCTTCGAACCTGTTCGAACATTGAAGAGTTAATCAGTCCAATGCAAACCTGACTGAGACACGGCGCGGTCAGTCTGAATTTTGTAATAAAGCTATAGGTTCTCACAATCACAACCCTCGTAGCTTTAATTTCAGTGTGCTTTGTGGAAAGAACAAGCTAAACGTGAATCGATTCAAGCAAGTTGCCTGATTATCCCCCTTGCTTTTACGAGGTTCTGGCCGCAAACCGGAAGGCGAAAGAACGAAATTAATTTCGAGTTTTCGTCTTACCAGAAAGGTCGAAAGAACGAGATTTATTTCTCGTTTTTCGAGTTTTCTACCTACCTAAAAAAGGTCGAAAGAGCTCGAATTATTTCGCGTTTTCGAGTTTTCGACTTTCCAGAAAAAGTAGAAACAACGAGAACGCGAAAGTGCAATGCGGTTTCTCCTCGTAGTTTCGAGTTTTCACTTTGCACTTTCGTTGTTTCTACCTCGTTATCTCGCGTTTTCGCTTTGCACTTTCGGGTTCTCGTTGTTTCGCTCTCTAGATCTAGGCCTGCAACAGTAAAAATCTCACATGGGCGCATCCGGCTTCCATAGTCATGTGTTATAATCATAGAGGCTTTGGTTAACAAACTTCTTTTTCGTCACTATTCAGTCTATAACTTATCTGGCCAGTGGAATTCGTGAGAACATTATTTTACCTGAAGACGCTTCTCGGCAACAGCTCACAGGAGGTATGTGTCTAATTATGAAATAAAATACGCTTTCTTATATATGTTAGGAATCATTACATCAGTGCCGCTTTAAACGAGATCATATGTCCGAAGGAATTGTGTAAATCTGACGGAGCTATAGTCCAATTATTGTGGAATGCCGGCTGTGACATAATATTTATCAATTTCTTTTACCGCACACTGTGTGTGTGTTAAGGGTGGGGAGCACTTAATTGCTGAAAAAAGCGCGTGTTTTTTAGGTTGCTGGATGGCCTGTGTCAGCTACCTTAATCTTTGGCGGACATGTCCTACCGACAGTAATCCGCAGGTTTCACAAGCAGACTTGTTGGACATTGCTAGTACGTGGATGTGTTCGATCGCCATTAATTTACATCATTATATGATCTATATGTAATGCCTGTATCTGTTATATTTGATATCTTCAGTTAATAAATGAATCTGAATCAAGTCTAATGCTTTTAATAAATTATCGACGTGTAACCATGCAGAGGCCCAATTTAACAAAGCAGATTTTAAGAACATGATCAAGGCATTATACGCCTACTCATCTCGTTGTGTTCATCATTGTTGTCACTCTCCTGTGCAAGAGTTGTCGTTCGTTTCTCTCTCATACACGAATGTAGGCGCCTAATGAGACTGCAATGCGAGCCGACGGTAGAGATTGCCTTGTTGTTGTTGTTCTTCTTCCTCGTCTTCAGCTCCATCGGAAGACGCTAAGGCTTATTTATTTCGTTTCCAAAACACATGAAATGTGGACTGATTGTTCCTCTTCCATTTCATAACAATGGTGTAGATTTTATGGTATATAAAAATGTATGCAATGTCACTTCTTATCTGGCCAAGGGTTTGACGAACCGTGCATCTAAAACCAGATTAACAGCAACGCAATAGACTAGAAAGTGGCAGGCACCAATCAGATGACGTGGTACTGGCTAGTCGCGTTTGAAACATTCCACAGCCCTTTTTAGTTCCGACAATACATCAGATCCTTCGTCAATAGCTGCTTTGTCTCTGTGATGATTCTCAGCCAATTTTGAAATGCTTAGTACCTCGCATATTTTTCGTAAAGTAATCGAATCGAGCAGCGTGGGTTACGCCATACTGTTTATAAGGGTATATGTTGGATGTAATTGTAACAAGGTAAGATTTCCTGAAACGATGATTAATTTACTAAACACAGGGCGTAACAGTTTATTGTGGTTTGTGATTCTCGGTTTTGGGGTTATAGTGGAGAGTAGCTCGGAATAAAACCGTTGACCATGGAAGATGGCACGATGGGGAAGTAGGCTTCATCGACTGATATGTTCGACTAGTTTCCGGGCCCAGAGTATGATCGAATTTGTTCCGAAAGTCAAAATTAAACAATTACGTAAATCGCTTATTATTTAGGTCAGAACTTTATTATTTTGAAATCTTCATGTTACTAAGAAATTAACATATATATCAACATAGAGTAGCCTATAGTAGACATGTTAAATCTGTAAAAAAAATTATTTGTCAAAATAGTGTTCGTGAAATCATTCAGTGTTGTTCGGGAAATCATAAAATCATAATAATTTATCAATGTCTTCTTCGTTCTCAGTATTTGTCAAGTTGGCGGTGACCTGGTAGGATGTATTCCATCCATGACACCGGAACCACCGGCAAACATGAAACTCCTCTAAGGACAAGAAAAACACACTTTGATAGCGATGTCTTGCACTATTAATAGTATACTTTGTCTTATGGCACCATGTGATGCTTTCTGTATATTTGCCTTATATCTTGTCATTGTTTCTTGACAGATTCTTACAAGGGTGATTTCCTTCACCCATTAAGCTGCCACGTCGTAATGCCCCCACTCCTACCTTCTCTCCCAGGCAAACGAACATAAAACAGTGCAACTTTTCAAATGTTTTCGCATCTTTATTTGTAGATGACAATATTAAACAGTTTTACCCACTCCGAAATTTCATGTTTTTGGGGAATGCCGACGACGTCCTAACAGGAATGTCGGTGGATGATTGCGCCACATCCTGCGTCACAGAAGATCTCTTTGTCTGCCAATCCTTCGAGTACAACTTTCTCAACGGCGACTGTCAACTTAGTTCTCAACACCCCAGTCAAAATGTTAGACTACTGGTATACGCTCAGATAACAGATTTGTACATAAGTAAGTCATCAGAACGATTTATAGTTATTTATTTTTAGCAACCATTGAAAAATCGAGGGTTTTCTGGGTTCTAACCAGTTTTCCTCTCACAATTATGCTGGCCAAATGCCCTGTAATTGGGGATTTATTCCTGTAAATCAATAAATCAATAAATGAATTAAATAATTAATCAATTAATTAAAACGAACAGTTCACCCATCATATTTATAAAGATAAATCACATTGACACATGGATGTCGATAAATTAAAAACCTCTTCATCAGTTCATGTTATAGGTAAATTCTCGCAGATAAGTTTCCATACTTTCCAATGGATCTTAATATCGAGTCACATCACAAGAGTAAGCAATCATAATTTATTGATATGTAGTTCATTGTACTTATTATATTATATTTATTTCAAACTGAAATGCACCTATATTGATTTGTTTGTTTGTTTGACTAGTGTTTAACGCCACACATAAGTTATTTCACTTAAATTACGGCGGTGTCACCTTATGACAGTCCATGCCACCAAAGAGCTGCTTCACTGCGATATCGAAACAACACGACCTGATATCCCGCCCAGTTAAAGAGTACCATCTTCTCGGAGCAAGGCTGATATCACCACGAACTGTGTAACCACAGTTGCCACGCTAACTGCCTTTCGGCGGTCAGACCGAAGTCAAAGTGAAATAGCTTATAAACAAATCTTGATTGAATTGCTTTAAGAACATATTTAAGTTTACGCATACAATTTGGTACAATTTGCGGGAGTTTGCTCTAGCATACAGAAAATGGTCTCTAAAGTTTTATTTACTGTCTTGACTAAAATTTGTCCATCATTTCATATACATTCATTTAAAAGAAGGTAGTCGATTTGGAATATAGGGCCAACTAAATTTGCTTAGGCCTACTTTCGAATTAAGACACTTGTTATTATATTATATGTTATATATTTAAAAATTAGTATCTACATGGCGCAATTAACAAGTAATTAACAAGTATGTAATAATATGGTAAAAAATATATATTCAGAACTCTACCTTTACTTAGAGTTCCCGTCATTAAATCGTTTATTGAAATCCTCCTAGGCCTACTTTACACCTCTATTTAAACCTTTCAGCCTGATTTGGTGACATGATGTATTAATACAGTAAAATTATTTCTTTCTGTCAAAAGCAAATACGTTTTCTTCTTCTTCTTTTTGTGTTTTGTTATTTTAAAGTGTGGATAATAATGCCTTGATACGGAAATGTAACTGTTTACTCAACTCTATTCACTTCGGAAGAAATACATTTTAAAAAATGACATTATTTGCAAATATTTATTTTTTTTGTAACAGATTATCATGCTTTCTTCTACCAAATACCAATGCGTTCTCTTCTTGTAAAATCTTAATAATAATACTTTTGTAGGGAAAATGTTTCTTTTGTTTTTTGTTCTTTTAAAATGTGAATAATAATATATTGATATGGAAAATGTAGATTTTTTTCAGAAATGTATTCACCTCTAAACAATTTTTAAAAAAATAAATTACCGTATGTGCAGATGTAGGCCTATTTGGGTTTTTTTTTAAAGATTATCATGTTTGCTTCTCCTAAAAACAAATACGTTTTCTTTTTCGTTGTTAAATGTCAATATGATACCTTGGTACTGAAAATGTTACTTTTTACACTGAGAAACCTGTAAACCTCTAGATAAATAAATAAATAAAATAAATATAACCTTAATTTTATTGTACTGTTTATTAACATAGTATCATGTTGGCCAACCCCTCTTTTAAAATGCCAATAATAATGCTTTAATAAGGAAACAACTTTTTGCAGGAACCGTTATACACCTTACCTTATTTGTGAATGTATTGCTTTTTAGCACAGTATCATGTTTTCTTCTCCCAAAAAAACAATAGATTGTCGTTAATAATACCTTAAACACAATATGTATTTTTTTGCAGGAACCTATACGTATAAGTTCAACAAATTCCCAGGACTTGTGATGTTAGGACAGTCAGATATGGTATATCAGAAGATAATGTATCCATCGCAGTGTTCAAGGCTGTGTGTGGACTTGGTGGAATTCCCCTGCAAGTCTTTTGAATACTGTGCTGATGAAAAAGTGTGTGTTTTAGGAAGGTCACACATGCTGGATATCCCTGAAGCTAACAAACAGGCCGACCCTTCATGCGACCATTATTCAAGTAAGTATCCACTCTCACCAAGTCCCAGAGTGAAATCTACTTAAACAAGAATAACAATTCTAACTAACTGACCGGGTGGTTGGTGGGAGTTCCATGAGCCCTGGTGATCGATTATTGTGCAATGTCTTTTCTCCCCTGGCAACGCTGATGTCGACACAAAGTTTTTAATCACCCTTTCCACGCTTACTCCGTTTCGGCGGTCAGATAAAGATCAAAGAGGAATAGCGTGACACGCCGTCATATAAGTGAAATAACCGAAAGTACAGCAACACCCAATTAAACAAACAATCGCACTAAACGATATTACCGGACTAAATATGTTATATCAGTCGAAGATAACCGTGGCTTAGTGCTACTCCTGAGTGTGACAATTAAACGTGTAAGAAATCGGTCATCGCTGATTTCGGATGAATTTCGTTCAAACTTGTATCTTTCTATAATCAAACAGCTAAAACTATTTACATATCTATCAGTAAAATAGTTATTTTTTAAGTTTGTTTTATCCACAGCATTTTTCTTTAACTTAAACACAGAAAATTGTCCGTTCAATTCAGACCTTTCTCAAATTCCATAATAATAACAATTGACCATTTGTTTCTCATTTTTCTATTTTTTTTATGTAAGAAATGTGCATGGCGAAAACTCCAAATCCAGGATCTACAACACTTAACAGTCGGCCATTTCAATTTTGCTTCCTGCAACTTTTGTCGAAGATTGTTTCACTGTACATACGGAGTCATTAAACTCATATGGAGAATGATAAAATATCGAGTACACAATTATCGCCCTGTTTATTTTTATTGTTTGTGTTTTTAATGTACGTCGTGCTTACGGCTATTTCACCTATATTCCGCCAGCCCAATGGGTGAAGGAAACCACTGTTGAGACCACTGGCAACAAAGAAAGACAAGATACAAGACAAGCTCAGGACACAAATAATGGGGCAATGCGGCAAAGTGTTCACATTGACAGTGTAAGACACAACACGAGATCGGTATCGTCTCAATTGCCCCTCCCAGGTCACAGTACGCACCCACCAATGGCCCACTTAATTCCATCGGCAGAATTTGTACCCTATGTAACAAAATGGTCGAATGAGAAAAATGTTTAGAATACAGCTACACATTTATATAATGGGGTGTTCGTTTATAATGTTTTTGCATACGACTTATAAAGTTGTTTGCCAAATAAACCCCACACATTACCGAAACTACCTCAGTTTCAATAGGGATGCCCATAATGGATGCCCCTTCCACATCTTAAAAAGGGTACGTCAATCAATTGCGCGGGTGCAGTGAAACATCATCGTCAAACGTTGCTGCCTGCAATATGTTTTGGATTAGTATGTATTCTGACTAAGAGAGTCTTATCCCAGAGATAACGACTATGTTAATGGTCACTTCGTGAAGGACAACAAAGATTTCATTTTCTCTGGTTGATATTCATTTTTGATTGTTCTATAATTACAGGGTCTTATTTGGATGATTTCAAGAAGTTGCCAGGTAAAGCCGTGGCTCTGAAAAATAATTTGATAGTGGAAGGGCTTACTATTTTGGAGTGCGCTAAAGAGTGTGGCGATCAAGGGGATTCCTGCATGGGCTTTGATTTCTGTGGCAATGATACGTTTTGCAGAATAACGTCGGACAGCGTCAAAAACGTAGGCCAGGTGACAGTCCAGTCTACGTCATACTGCGATCATTATGCCAGTAAGTACAGATTACAGTTTGTGTGTTTATTTGTTTGTGTGATGTCTAACGTCGTACCCATGTGTATTTCACTTATATGACGACGGATTATCCACTTCGTACTCTGCCTTACTTACTACCTTATTCCACTTATGGTTGAAAACAAAACACATTTCAACTCATTTCAATAAGACATATTGAGACGATGTCAGAGTAGACATTTAAACGACCAAAAGTTGGATTCGTGTAGACATATTGGGTGTCTTATTGATTAAATCAAATTTTAAAAATGACACGAAAAGATGTCTTTTCAACTCACTACCAGAAAACAACCCCTAAAATGAGATTGTAACGTCGTACCTATAAAATGAAGAAGTTAATATTCATACAAAGTTTTTATTGTTCATATCATCCTAAATGTCTTGATGACAATCAAAAAAGCAGGTGTAAGTTGCTCTGAGAGTTTTTCTCCCTTGAGTAAACTGACAAAAGTGAAGAAAGCAACAAACATTTTATTTAAAACGTTGATCCACTTCAGGCTTTGTTTTTAACGTTACACGTCGCTGTTCAAGGTGAAGTGTAACCCTTCAATTAAAGCCAGATACGGTTTACGATCTAAGGGGGACAAATTTGCTCGCTTCTTTCTTAACGGTATAATAAAATGGTATGGGGTTAACGAGAAAGAAGAGGGGAAAATTTCACAGTATACAAATAACCTGTATGAGATTAACAGCAATCAAAACATGAGAAAACAAAGTCATCGCCAAATGAAATACCTTGTGTAATGACAAAACTGGTGTTAAATATTTTTGGCAGTTATTTGTTTTCCGCTTTTCCGATCCTTAATGAAGATACCATATTGTGGAATGCTAATGCGATATTACCTTAATTATTGTCACTGGACATTAAACAAGTATATATTAAAATGTTTTGAAACCGTTGTATGTTACGTTATATTTTACACAAGTTCGTTTTTGCTGGGTTTAAAGTTGAAGCGATTTCGGTTGATTTTCTGTGAAAGAAATCATTACATGAAAAATGGCGTAAACAGCCCACCATATATAGTATCTCCATTCAAGTGACGTTCAGCGGAAAACTAACAATAACACAAAGTATTTAAAATCAGTTTTGAAAACAACTTTATTTGCTCTATCGTATGAAAATGACTGTTTAAAAAATTATGTTTTATGTTTTCACCTCCTTTAATGAAAGCTTGTGTTTAACAAATGGTTAAAAAAAAATTCAGATTATTTCGATTATACATTTGAAAATAATGACTATGGATAAATTGGTTTGTGTTTCCTTTTATCTTCAGGACAATATTACACAGACGGTTCAAAAGTCACCTCATATTCACTGAAAAACTCCCAGGACCAAAGTCTCAAATATTCTTCAGGTATGTATGGGTGTAAAACCTAATCAACCAAAACTAATATGGATTACAACTTCTGTTTGTTAAGGTAGCGACGTGTCGGTACCGGTAACTTTTTGAAATCATAAGGTTTGATAACGATGCTAGGAACTGTACCGAGAAATCGCTATACCTCAATAACCATCAAAAATTATCATCATAAAAACATAAAAATAATATATATTCTTAATAAATTAATAAACGATAAAATAAATTTTATCATCATTTATTAACTTTTGGTTTGTTTGTTTGTTTGTTTAATTGGGGTTTTACGCCATACTTAAGGTTATTTCGCTCATATGACGGCGTGCCAGCCCAATGGGTGAGGGAATCCACTCCCGACACCACTGGCAACAAACAATGACAAGATACAAGACAATCGCAGGACATAACAGGACGTCACAACAGCTTCTTGTTGCCCCTTAGCTCTGAGAGCACCAGGGCAACACCAAGCTCCCTCCAACCACCCGCTTTACTTTTGGAAGTTTAAAATAATATAACAAAATTTTATAAATTTTACATATATAATTTTGTTTTCGTATATTTTTATTGTATTTATTTTGTATTGTTTTATTTGTCCTTATATATGTTTGCTTGGTTAGATCGGCTCTTTAGGCCGAACATACAGGCCATCGAATTTAAATAAAGATTATTATTATTATTAGTCGGATACGTATGTATGGTGAATTGTTTGGCAAACATTTCACGGGTGTTGAAGACTTAACTCTAATTCCAGGTCGAATAATTTCAGGCTAAGAAAATAAAAAGACACTGAGAATATTGAAATTTTACTGAATGGTCTGTAGTTTTGCTAACATCGTCACTAAATTTACCCTTTCACCATTTTACAGGATCCATGACTGGCTTGGCTTTCGGAATGCTTTTCCTAGGATGTATTGTAACAATTGGACTAGCCATTGGTATCACGAAATACAGGTCGGGGAGAGATATTCCAATAACCAAACCATAACCGTCTTATGTGGAAACAAGTTCTGGTATATATGTTGTTACATAATGCTAACTTTTATGGAGGTACAACCAATATGGCATGAAAAGTCCACCATACAAGTATATGCCTAATCTGGCTCTTACAAGATTGTAACAATGTCTCACACTCAAGAAACCATTTTTAGAAACTGTTGTCCTCGGTCTAGTGTAACCTTATTTTCTGTTTTGCTCTCCTTCAAACAAATCACATTGGTAAAGGCATGTCTAACAAATATCTTCATTCTTTATATTTATAGACTCAAAAACTTTAGAGTTACAAAACTGTGCTTGTTATGGAGTTAATGCATAAAAAATTCACCCTATATAAAATAAAAAAATATCAGCCTATTTTGGTCAAATTATCAGATTTGTCCGTTATAACAAAAGCAGACTTTTCCACAGAGTATACGGCTGTTATGTACTTAAACCTTGTAAGTATGCCAAACGATTTTTGTTAATATATATTCGTTCCAAAACACAATATGTTAAAATTTCTTATAAAATATATTTTCAACTTCGTATGCTGTTTCCCTGTTTTCACTCACATCCTGTTTTTAAATTGATAACTAATAAACGACTATACTTTCTCAGTTCCAAATGTGAGACGGTTTAATGTCTATCCAAATATACGCTGAGAGTAATAAGTTTTGTTTGAAAATTGCTGGTCTTACCCGTTAAGATGGGTGTTGCTTCCTGTAGGCCTATATGCAAAAATAGCAGTGTCGAGTCCGTATAGGTGAAATCTGCATGGGTCCCGAGGAAGATAAGTAAAAACACGTGAGTGGACTTTTGCAATGGAACTGAGGTTGTTTCAATTTGTCTGAACATAAACATTATTCTCGATAGAAAGGTGTCCACAAAACAGTCAACAGTTTTGTAAGCGGCTATTGTAAAAGTCCAACTATGTGCTTTTGTTTTTCTCAAGACTCGGCTGTCGCATGCGCACATGACACTGCTATGTGGATGGCTGAACATCCATCTGTTGTTTCCGGCTCCTGCCGTAATCTATACCTCGGAGGCATGTCGGCCATCTTCGGCCATTTCCGTACCTTAAATAACCTCGAACGTTGACCAGGTCAATTTTGTGAATACGTGAAATATATCCGGAGGTTAACATTACACGATTACGGGTAGTATTATTCCAACGATGAACCTCCGAGACATTGGTTACGGACCCGGAAACAGCCGAGGAGTGTTCCGACATGCCTTGGAGCAAGTCGGCCTTTCTCGGCCATTTCCTTCGTGAAACTAATCACGACTGTGAAGCAGTTCATTTTGGGAACGGGAGGTAACT
>JAUELC010307294.1:0-22418 GCA_031471745.1 Cryptochiton stelleri
ACATAAAATAGATTGGTGCAAAATGTCAGAAAGTCATACGTACGTGTTCGGTGAGACATCTTCAGACAACTCAATTCATTATACATGTAATCTTATATCGATCCATAAAACCATTCGACGAAACAAAAACATAATACCCTCCTAACGTTAATATTAGTATTGTCATTATTTAACTGTTTAGTTATTATTTTGTCGTTTGAGTAAAAAACTTCGTATCTTTTGAGAAATCTTTTTATTTTGTGGTGCTAGACACCGACAAACATTTCATTCAGTAGACAACTTCTCAGTAAAATAACCATTGCTATAATTCAGAAATGAAAGACCGTCTATAATAAAGTTCTTATCCATGTTATGCAAGATGTTAGAAGTTAAAATAACTAAAGTGAAGATATAAGTTGATGAATTTTAAAACTTACCATCCATACCATTTATAGCCACATGGTGGACAAATATTTTGAGGAAAGTCACATTTCCCTGTTTGCCTGTTAAAGAAGAAGCCTCCTTCTGTGTATGTACACCTTCTGTATCCCAGAAACCTGCTCTTTTCGCACTCAAAGAAGAAGCTGCAACCTCTGAGTGGAGCTGCATACCGTCCATCCGGTCGGTCTCTACAAGTGGGGGCCAGACCACAGGGTGGGGGAGCTGCTGCCGCATTGCCACATCGACCTAAATCTTCATTAAACACTTGACCGGGAGAACAAGTCTCATTTCGTATTAAGAAACCGTTATGGCATTCCAGATAACCGAAACATCTGTTTTCTAAATCAGGATATCTTCCCGAGGGTCTGTTCTGACATGGATTGCCTCTTAAACCACACGGCTGGACCATAACCTGGGGCGGTATGACACAATCTTTAGAAGAGGGGTCATAAGACCCATAGTCACAACTGTGGTATCGAAGAAAAACGCCATAACGACATTCGTAATAGTATGGACATCGACCATAGGAATCTGCATAGTAACCATTACGTCTGTTTTTACATGTGGGTGCTGATCCGGTGCCACAGGGCGGTGGGGCTTTGTCAGCCGAGTCACATCGTAAAGTAGTTGGATTAAACACTTTGCCAGGCTCACATTCTAAATAACCTTGGAACTCTCGTTTCTTACAGGAGAAGTAAATACCACAGCGCCCTTGTTCGTCAGGATAGTAACCATTTTCCCGGAAGGAACAGTCAGGCCGAAGTCCGTTGTATTCTTTTGGAACATCGTACATACTTACACAGTCTGATATTTGTGGAGAGAATATAGGAGTGGGGGCCTCACATTTATCCTGAGCGATGTTTCTCTCTAGATAACATGTTACGTACATCGGGGTCCATTTCTTTGATTCCAAAGGATAGATGCCATTGGGCTTCCCTCGACAGGCGCCGTACCTCATGTCACAAGGAACACAGTTCTGCTTAACACACTGATTCTCCCTGTATTCACCTGTTTCAATGTTACAACAAAAACAAACACATCAAGAGATTAGCTCGTTATATATCTAACGGATAACCGGAAATGAAACAATAGGCCAAATATATCTGGCATAGAAATACGAGAATGTGACCTATTTAAAAATTCTTCTCATTTCGTCTTGACCTTGAAATGGCATACTTTTTCAAATCCTTCCTAATCCAAAAGACTGAGAAAACTCCTGGTTATAATTGAAGCTTTGTGTTCAAATAGAAAAGATAATACACTTCATACGCTTTTTAAAGAGTTTAAGCTCTTTTTCCTGAAGTATGCTAATGTCTCGAAAGACGACGCCCGTGCAAATGACGTTCTTAGAAGATAAAACCTCTCGCAAAAAGTCAACCGTTTGAATCTCGCGTTATATAACTAACTATACACCTGCTTAAAATGACAGGCTGGTTCGCGTTTGATCCCTCAGTGTCTGTAACGTAATCCCAATACATCCTCGAAATCCGTTCTCTGACGGAGCTAACGCGGTTCAGAAAGCCTTCAGTTAGCCACATATCTTTTGAAACCCACGCTAGTTTATTCCTAATCTATGAATGAACGTTTGTTGAAATATATATATCTATAGGTGCACATTGGCGTTTAGTATCCTTCATTAATTTAGGCGGGTACATGGGATAGATGTTGTAGATATATACACTATTTGTTGTTTCAAATTAGCTAGTCGGGGTTTTATTTCATCGGATAAAAAGCAGCCCTAAACGACAGTGGAATTACCATATCCAGGTGATTTGTTTCACTTCTAACTGTGGTTTACTAAGTTGCACATTCGTTAAATGTATATTATCTTTTATCGACTTCAACCGACCGTGTCATTAGTTTTCTCACCAGTGTATCGCCAATATTGTCTGGGCTTTAAGTTAAATGTTTAGAGAAGCTTTGAAGATTTTGAAATTTTTATATCAACATTAAAATAGATTTTCTGAAATGTTAATTATATAAATATGGGTCGCGTTCCCGTGTGTCTCTGAGACGAGAGACTAACATTGACTTTAAACACATGGTTAAACATTATAGACCATATTAGCGGATTTCAACCTGACTCGTCTTCCAAACCTTCTCATCGGCAGCTCATTTACGTAGATATTGATCTGTTTAAGTCAACGTCAAAGAAATACTGCAAATGCAATAACCTACAATGAAAACTGCAGACGCGGCACGCTTCTGGCTAAGAGTCCGATCAATTATCTGAAGTTTTAAGACCCGTTAAATGTACACGAATAAGACGTATTGAATAACTAAAGATTTACTTTCCGCCACAAACGCAAGTGTAAACAATATGGCTGTGTTTAGTTAAAGCCCTGCTCATATGCAGTTAATATACTGTCTTCGATACTCACATGGGTCTTTTGCTTCGTACAGGTTTCCACACTTTACATTAAGGAATGAAGAGCATTTCAATTTAACAGGATCAAATAACTGTGGGTAGCGACATTCCGTAGAAAACCGTTCGAAATAGTCCCACTCCGGTAGTCTGGGGTCCTGTGTACAGTTATAATACCAATGGCAGTTCTTCGGATGAGCTAATATAGTTGAAGTGACACTGCGACAAGGGCCATAATCTGAAAAGAAAATAAAGCTTCGGATAATAAGAATAAAGAAACATTTAGTTGTGCTTAGATTAAATACATCCAAACCGCATATCAAACATGAAAGCATTCCTTCTAAGGTAGGCTTATATGCGTTGAGTTATTGAAGTGTACGAAAGCCCGTTCTCGATAAAGATTAAAATATAAAATGTTGCCCAGAACACTTATAAGAGTAGTCACTTAGGCGGATTTCCAAACACAATTGACGTATTTCTCTTACCGTGGAATGGTAATTATTAATGTATTGCCTCCTGATTAGGGGCGGGGGTAATTAGCTGACACATTGTATTGATCAACGATAGCATAACTTATAATCAGTCAGCTATTATTTTTCAATTTTTGTCTGAACAATGTACATTATAAACATGTGACAATGTTAGCAAAAAAAATTTTGCTGGGTGGCCACGTTTGTTGTTATATCATCTGTATACAGTAAACAGAATTATGTTTCGGGGTTTTTTGATTCAATATTTCGCTTAATATTTATATTGATTCCGGTTATTGTGATTCGCTCTCCGGTGTAATCGCTAATGGCCGAGTGTTGTCCAAGCTACTATACTTTCCCTCTGAACAGAAACCCCGGCAAGTTTACTGGTATGTTGTCAGTTTGAAGCATCTCATATGCGGCTAAAGCCGGAATGTTTAAACTCCATTCGTTTGTCACTGTGTCACATGGCGGAAAGATTAATAATTATCATATTAACTCGAAATGTAAGAGGAACACTGAAAAGAAACCCGAATTGAAAGGGTTGAGAAAGTGAAGGTTGGCTTTCAAAGATTAACACTTGTCCATCATTAAATCGCACCGTCCTTGACTGGCAAACACGTTCTGTTGACTTTTGAGTCCAACATTGAAATCTTTGGCCCCTCTGTAAACTGACAAGCTGGGAAACCGGCCATCAGAGCACATGAAAGATACATCGACAAATACTCGATTAACACCTAAACTTGGCCTTAACATGTTGTGTTTCGCTTGGACTTTGTCCAGATTAAAAGGGAAATCTGTTTGGAGTTGCGGTAATAGTAACTGATCAGGATTGTGTTAATGGTCGGAATGATCTGGTACTAAATTGTGTTCCAATTGGTTGTTAAATTTGAACATTTTCAAAGTTAACATCTTTTAGTGGTATTTAGAAGTTGAGTTACTAAGTAAGAAAACACGAATATAAAGGATTCCAAGTTCTTGTTTATATTCGACGCAACGTTTCAATGTCTATTCTGACTTCGTTCATATGCTTTCAAACGATGTCAGAATGGACATTGAAACGTTACGTCGAAACAAAAACAAGAACTTGGAATCCATATATTCGTGTTTTCTTATTTTCAAAGTTGTCTTCTACAAATAAACGTTATAGAACAGAAGGAAACTAGTTAATTATTAGTGTTCCGCTTCCAAGGGTATATAAATATATAAATATAAGGCTTTAAATATTGGTGTTTGTTTACTTCTCAAACTTTATATTCAAAGTTTATGTAATTAAGGTTTTATCTCAACCTTTAAAATTACTGGGGATTAATTAAAAACATTGCTGATCGCATTAAATAAGAACATATTTGTTGATTGATTCTTAATGTTGCGACTGATTTGTACAGCGCAGACATGTTCATGACAATGTGTGAGGGTGGTAAGAAAGATATTTCAAGAAGATATATTCTTACCTTGAAATATGTCTAAAGTAAAGCCGCTTTTGGTTGGAGCATGGCATTATCACTCATTAACATACAAAACCGTCCCTAGTTTGAGAAGGACACTGTCCAAGCGAGATATAACATGTTTTGAGATTTGTTCAAAATTAGGTGTTAATCAAGTATTTCTTGAAGCGACAATCCCGCGTGACACTTGTTATGTTACTGGAATACTAATTAAAACCAGAAACATGGAGTATAAAAAGTTATTTACAAGGTAGCTACTTTTACAAAACTGAAGCATTGCTACCGTGTACATAAATAAGTTGCTATCCAAACTCAAGTTTCCTGGCCTTGTTACACCCTTTTTATAAATGCCATTCAAAGAAATTATCGAATACTAATATTTATGAGTGGATATGATATTTTAGCATTGATGGTAACTGTACCTCTGTCTAACCAGGAATTCATTTACATCAGAGAAAGTCGCATATTTTTTTTACATGTTATCAAACATTGCAGATCCAAAATAGCAATTCATGTTTAATCAAATAGGAAGTCTGACATACGAAACAATGCCTTCGAGGAACCTAGAGCATATCAGGTAAGACGTAATTTGACTGGTCATAAATAGTCAGCTGATCTTATAAATAAATAAAAATAAGCCAAAAATAATCCGTATAACGCGAACGTCTTCCACGAAGCTAATTATAACAGCTGAATCATCAACAACACAGAAATGTTCAGAGATCGATCTGTTTTCATTTGTCAAGTCAAAGGCTGCGATTTATTTTATTTACTATTTCCATGGAACTAATTTGATTTGGCTGTAGAGTAATAGTTTGTCATTATTTGCCCCTAACATATTGTTTATGTTAATGTTTCAAAAACATATAAAGCGTTGATTGGTTGTTGCATTAGCATATGTGACTCGTGTGGTTAATCCCTTGCTCACTGTCTACCATTTACCTACTTAATCCTCTATTTCGCTGACTTTAACTTATTACTGTGAATTTTAGATCCGCTTAGTTTCGATCTGTAAATCGTATCGAAGAAATACATGGAAAAAACGTTAATTTGGATAAAGCTGTTGCAATAGATCTAAAATACCAATCAATCAAACAACAAGCCTCAAGTTCATACCTAACTGATCTTAAAAATGTATTTGGAAACAGTTTTTATAAATGGCGTTATAACTCTCTTTGGTCTCTTAGGGAATCGCTCAGAATTTACTGAAGCTTTCCTAAGTCTCGGCTCACGACATTCATCTCAGCCGATGTAGGCTTTTTACAAATATTGTTAATAGTTTAATTTCTAAGGTTGAGGATTATGTTTACAAAAAGGTTTGGGTTTATTACAAATAAGGTTGATTTATTTTACATATATGATTCATTTTCAAACAAATAATGTTAGGTTTTACATTTGAGGTTGCGGATGGTAAGATGGAGCTTACTGTTGCCCTGGTGCTCTCAGAGCTAAGGGACAACTTGAAGCTGTTGTGGCGTCCTGTAATTGTCTTTTATCGTGTCATTATTTGCTGTCAGAGGCATTGGGGGTGGTTCCCTTCACCCATTGGGCTGAATGTGAGTGAAGTAACCTTAAATACGACGTAAAACCTCAATCAAACAAACAGACAAACAAACAAACAATACATTTAGGGTTAGTTGTACATTTAGTGGTTATACAGCTGTTCCATTTTTGATTTGGTTCTCAGCATGAAGTGGTTTGACAAAATGATTTGCTTAATAATTAGTTATCGGTTTACTTTACTGTGACAGGATGGGAACCATGGGGTATATTGAACCTAGCCTATTCGATATCTATACGATTGAGACAATACTTTCGTGGAATGTTCTTGGTCATGAGCACTTCTGCTGATACGAATGAAATCACCGTGAGATTGACGTTCAACACTCGGCAAACAAAGCAACTACACAGTTCTACACCTACACTCAGAAAGGTTTTGAAACAATTGAAGAGCAATATAAACCTGGATTGGCCACACGTGTTGTGTACCTTAACAATGCAAGATTGCTCAAACATTTGGCTCCAATGCTGATTTCAGTTAGATTCATTGAAAGGAATTGCAAGATCAAATGTAAGGCCTATTATTTATGAAATAAATTATATTGCAACTTACATTAAACTATTTCAACGGAGAAATCTATTATTACCTTATATTACCTTCGAGGCTGTGACAGGAATAGCACGTATATCATTTAAATACGCTGCAATTATAAAAGATATATCTAGCTTTCCTATCATTTCTCAATGATTGCAAGATGTCTTAGATAATCTTGTCGTGTTCGTGTACATTGTACATAACCTGTTCGGTCTGTGGATACAGTAGTCAAAAGACGTTTAATGTTGTAAAGTTATATTTTGTCTTCTGTGTTAATTCTGATTTGAGCGCATTTACGTGACGTTTGACTGTGTCCATTAATATCATGTGTAACAGACAATCAACTGTAAACGGGTTTCTTTCTTTGTATCCTACCCTAATCCACCTCGACATTTGCCGAAAACAAACCGTATTGTTTGTGCGCACCAACATTGACTTAAAGGTGGCTCACAGGTTGAACAGCTTCTCCATGTCTTCACACAATCAGGCCGTTCCCATCTAGAAGAAGCGAGCCCAGGCTTTGTTTGTTATTAACAATAAATTAACAGCGATCTATACCCTTATGTCAATCTCACCTTGCAAATAAGACAAAGTGTCTTGTATTTTGTTCCGACACCCAACACTTGACCCGAACACGTGCCTCAGTTATGGATTGACGAAATACTTTAGTAATCGAATTAAATCCCTTTTGAATGTGGCACATAAGCGAGAAATGGATTCCGCGTAAAAACCTTCTCAAACAAGTTAAATGACGACGACGCATTTCTCTCTGTTCATAGCTTTGCGTTGGGATTATACCCAACCAAGCTAGTTTAATAAGACAATGAGTTCATCGGTGCTTTACTTTGACTTGTGTGTCAACGAAGAACTCAGCTTAAAACACAATAAGCAATTACAAGTGCTATTCGCAAAACAACAATTTGCAAATTGTTATTTAATGCCTTTGATTGTAGCATTAAACTTTTGTTTACCCTGTGACAGACAGGAACTAAAGTTTGGTTATTCTTTTTCTTTACTTCTCCATGTTACATTAACTACAATACTAAAGGTACTACCCTCAGTAAAACAGGAAAGGCATGAACTTTCGCAGATAGAACATTTGGACCCATACAAAGAACTTAACTGTGCCCGATTTTTAATTTACCCCCCCCCCCCCCCCCCCCCTGGAAAATATGTTACGGGGGCCTATATGTGGGCCATTCAAATACGAAAAGAACTAATTCTCCGTCAATAATAGTTGGAACTGCATCGAACTTTGCAGATAGGATCTTTGGAGCCATTAACTGTGCCCGATTTCTGATTTGACCACTGGAAGAAAAGTTACGGGGGGAGGGGGGGGATATTACAGGGGCACTAAATTACTTTAAGTACTACTACTTCGTCAAAGTAATAGGATTTGCATTAAACTTCTCAAATAGGATATTTAGACCCATTCAAAGAGCATGGTTTAGGCTGATTTTTAATTTGGCTCCTGGAAGAAAAGTTACGGGGGCCTGTATCTCACGATGGCACGGGGGTTGTTTTGATGGAGTCGGTCTTGCTTTACTTATTGCTTCCCTTTTTGTTATGTTTGGGATTCATCTTGGAAATGTAAATTGTGTGTCATCAGAACTCTCGTTAAACTACTGGTTTTCATATTATTTCGTTCACGCAAGTCTGTATCCCACGGTGGCGTGTTGAGTTTCTGATATAGATATATAGTTGCCGTTATGAGTTGCTCTTGAAAGAATACATTTTAAAATCTGTTATAATATCGTAATATTAAAATAATAACTAGATTTACCAAAATGTTTATGCGTTGTATTTGGTTTTTTAAATTAAATTGTTGTTTTACGCCAAACGTAAGGTTATTTAATTCAAATGACGACGTACCAGTCCCATTGGTGAAGAAAATTAACATCGCCAGACAAGGACAACTCCTTCGAAACTTGATATAAAATTATTGAACACTTCTTCATAACGCCTCAATGGTGTGAACCAGCGGGTGGTTGGTGGGATTTCCTGTGCCCTGGTGCTCTATGGGCTAAGAAGAAGCATAAAGCCCATCTGTTGTGGTGTCTTGTACTGTAAATTGGCACATTTTTGTCTTATAGCACCATGTTTTTTGTGTCCTGTGATTGTCTTGTATGTCGTCATTGTTTTTGCTAGTGTTGTACAAGAGTGGTTTCCTTCACCTATATTGTTGGAACGCCGACATATAGATGAAATAGCCTTAAGTACGGCTTAAATCAGTAACCATACAACGAATGGCGTGAACAACACACGTTTATGCTTCGAATGAGTAGCTGTGTTTCAGAGAAATATCAACTTAAACTCTCAGATGTGATTCCAGTAACTTAAAAACCTAAACACCTGGAGTAAATTGCGTGTCGGCATACCATATAGTTTTTGTGGATCGTTTTTTTTCTCATTAAGACCACATGAGATGCGATCAGTATGATGTTACTTTGATCGCTTCGTCGTGTTGACTGACAAACAGCTCAGCAGGACCTGTCATTCCACAGAACTGACGCCACAATAGTTTCTACAGATGCACGTGCGCTAGGTCAACATGGACCCAAAGGTCACGGTAATGACAATTCCGTGGAATAAACAAAACAGTTGGTTTTCTTTATTTCCTACGACTAATAGGTTTGACTCCCGAATCTAACGAGAATTGCTTAGCAAAAATATCTTTGTCTTAATCGACACTCGTATTGATTCAGTCAACAACCTGAGTCAGGATATTGAAATGTTCGCTCCCTTGTTTATGTCGCTGTTCAATAAGCTTTGTTTAGATTGCATTGGGGAGAAATCGCATCGGATGATCCGAGTCTCCTGTAAGACTGAAAAGGCTTTAAGCAGGATATCGCAGCCAATCTAACTATAGCAAAAGACTATGCCGCTTCAGAATTAAACAATAGCATTTAAACAAGGTGTAAACAAGTGCTTTTCACCATTTTCCCGTTTGACATTATTTGCTTTTTTAATTAACAATATTTAAGTAATGTGACTTTAAACCTTGTCCAGAATTGCTTACGTGTCTTGAAAGAAAAGAATATGTTTTCCAGCCTCAGAAATTAAAGTGAGATTTTTTACACCCTTAATGTATCCGTGAACATGCAAATACAATATCGAGCGGCCAAAAATGAACTTTGGCAAAGTTGTGCCGTTTCATTTTACGTTTATCCAATGACCCCTTGGAGGCATTGATGACATTAGCATCTGAGTAAGGCCTTTCATAAACTATTGATACACCTTAATTCTAACAATATTTGGGGTGGAGTGAAAGATAAGATATTTGGATTTCAAAAGGCTCGAATCACGGGCAGTCGCAGAAAACGAACAGCATAATGTGCTAAGTGAACGTCTGGGGGAAAAAGGGACCAGAGCATTTAGTTTAACAAGACAGACGACCATTGTGTTGTCAATGAGCAGACGACATTGTATTCCAGTATGGCGTTAAAGCCGTCTTGACTTAGAACTAAGGTCACTTAGTTGGCAAAAAATGCCTATGAATTTAGATCAAAATCGTGTCCTCGTTTGTCGGACACCACGTGATGTCTGAAGACGAACACTAATGGGGTCAATATGTGACCTTTGATTGGAACCTCATGGAAAGCGGATAAGAGTAAATAGGAGAATATAAATAAAACAAACCAGAGGCTGACCACAGAGTTTCTAAGCCGATGGGAAAACTATCCATTAAATTTCAATGTAAATCCTTCTGTGTGTTTTAGGCCATGGCCCCAAACGTGCAGACTTTATTTTGGGCTGATTTCAGCTACCTGGTAATGACTTCTAATAGAAAGAGGTTAGGGGCACTCGTCCCAGAACAAACAAAAAAGGACTTCGCTAATTGTTGAATAACCCTCCCTTCTTTTCTTCTCTCAGTAAGTGAATCAGTGAGGATAGAGTTTCGTACACGATGGAATCTTAAAGGGAAACCAAGAGCCTCGCTTAAAATTCAGTGGTGGGAAAACTCTCAGGACGACAAGTTTTAAACACTGCTTTCTGTTGACAACTCATTTTTTTCATTGCCAGCTCTAACGAACCACGTTTCTGTTGCGTGAAGTTCTTGTACGAATGACACTGACAAATTCGCACAATTGCTCCGTTTTCACTTAACAGAGTGCCATTGGTGTGTTATGTGTTGTTGATATAAACGTCTCTCACCTCATCAAATGGTAATGCTGATAATCTTAATTTCTGCCAAAATCGCCTAAATGTTAAAAGGAAATGCGCTCAGTTAAACTGACCTTTTTCAAAAGTATGTAATCTTATAAAACCCGTAACAAGGAATGCTATCACACTTTATATTTAAATGCTCTGAGATGAACTTAGTCACGAAGGCTCTAATACCAGTCACGTGTTCTTTGCAGTCAGATTTGGACAAAAAAAATCACATCAAAGATTTCAATTCTTTTTGTTTCCAGTGCCGTCAAATGTCAGACTAGATGATGGCTGATCATATGAAATAAATATCAAGACGTTATTTCACACTTTGGGTATAATGCTGGCTACAAGGAAGTGGTTCGTCCTAAACGGAACAGAGGATCATGCATGGTTTAAAGAAACCCTGTTGAGCATTATAGGGAACAGTGAGCTTCGTGTAGATCAGTGGATGGAGCGGAGTTACAGGGATACAGTAAGCTTGACTGCGGAACACTGGTCGCATCGGGACAAATCTCACAGTTTACTTTGAGACAATAAAGAATACGGACAGAACGGGAAAGGCAAATGATACCTCTATCAATCGAAGGGAAAACAATATGACAAAATAAAGAGATGTTAGAGAAAAAAATTGGCTTTAAAATTGGGATTTTGACGAAATATCAATATAACTTAAATCATAAGTAAAGCAATTGCATGCCGACTTCAGTACACTCGGATCGGAATATTAACTGAATTTGATCTCTGACCAAATTCCAGATTAATCGTTTTTACAGAAAGATAAACTTTTGTTCGACATTTCATGACCAATTCTTCTGTTCTAAGCAAAATGATACCAAAGTTAAAGGAAAGCTCAACAGGTTATGACATGACGGCAATACGGATGTGGCGTGTGCATCAGCGAAGCGCAATACCCGACTACGTCATTGATGTTACTTTAATGAAAGGATTCCTTGTGTAGATTGTTTTCCTGTATTACACATTCTTGATTGCGTTTTGATGCAATATGTTTCGTAATATAATCCTTTGATTTGATTGGGCATTTTTTTGGAATTGAGGATCAACAACATTTTGGTTAATTTGCAGAGCAAATTACAACAGCGCTGGAGTAAAAATTATTGAAAGTGAGATGGCTACTTGATATGAAGATTGCGGGATGTTGGTGGGAATATTTCTGTACCCTTTTGCTCTCTGAGCTAAAGGACAACACAAAGCAGATTTGTTGTTGTGTCTTCCACTGTAAAGTTGCAGCATTGTATTAACGCACCTTTTTTGCGTCCAGTGTTTAATCTTGTTATTGTTTGTTGCAAGTGGCGTCAAAGGTACATGTAGTTTCCTTTACCTAAATTGACTGACACGCTGTATTATGAGCGAAATAATCTTAAATATGGCGTAAAACCCCAATCAAACAAGCAGAGCAAGCAAACATCGGACGATTTGGTGTTTAGTCGAGAAGATCACGTGTCGAAGTACCGCTTTGTGTCTAACTACACTTGTTTCTGCTTGAATCAAACAGTTATCTACTGATATATTCTGAATCTGAGGTGTTCATCTTTCATCTTTAATCCGTTATGAGGCTATCCTCGTCTCGCCACCCCATGTAGAGTTTTTATTTTAGGTTACACATGCGATATGTGTTAATTGCGCTCACCATGGTCTTACCTCCCCGAAATTTGTTGATTAGGTAAATTTACTGTGTTTATGCTAACACCGTCCAACATTGGCTCCAACTAAACAGTAAAGGGGAAAAGACAGACCCGCTCGGGCGCTTTCTTCAAATGTATATAACGAGAATACATAATCAGCTGTTTAGAGGTAAGCTAGTGAAAATACAATAAGCCTTACAATCTACACTATAAAGGCGACACAAATATCGAATGAAAGGAAGCACAGTTTACAAAAAAGCTTGAAATAACCGCGGAGAATAGGTGCTAAAGTGCAATTAACTTCGGAGCACTGGAGACATAATGCAGAGTTTTAATTCTACCGAGAATAAAGTGCTTGTCTGCTGATATTTTTATTGACTGCCTGGACATTTAAATGTTTTTATATACTTAATAGCAGAGGTCTCAATTTCTCGAGTAATTTTGCTGATTTTCTGTATTGGATATTTTATGTCAACTAACATTCAATTAAAGGTTACTTATGTACGAAACGGCTATTGTTGATTTTAACTGAAATCTCCTTTGCCGAAACAAGACCACGTTTAAAACCCCTCTTAGGGACTCGAACACACAATCTACAAAAAAGGTGGGCACTCCAATAATGGGACCATCGTATCGCTTGATTCGTTTGTTTGTTTGGTTCGTGTTTTAGGTAGTATTTCAATTTTGTGACGACTTTGCATTGTCGGTGTTTGGTGGAAACCGGGAGGAAACTCTTATCGCTCGAATGTACATGACAAAAGAGCAATACAACCTATTTGGTTTACAAACAAGTTTAACTTCCAACATTTGCCTAATATTTAATGTCTTAATTATTTTTCTGTGCTTTTGTTAAGGTTGTCATTCCAACTAAATGCTTTCTTTTGTTTCTCTGTATGCTCTGCTTCAAGCGCCTCGTATATCTGAATGCTCAGATCTTTAGGCACTAACCATATACTCACAAGAGAACAATATTTTGGTTTGAAGATTGTTTTGGTTTGTGATATTCTACTATTCTATTTTTATTCAATTCGGTTAATTCTATATTCGTTTATAGTATTCATAATTTGTTGAAGAAGATTTAGATCAATCATTGCTTTTAACCTTCCACTTTCTTTATTCTGTCGGATTTTGACCATGCTTCATTGCCCCTCAGCTCAACGAAATATAGTTAATATCTTTGGCAATGCGCATTATTAAAATATACAGAAAGTTTCCAGCTGCTTGTGAAACACGGACGCTTTTTTCTTCTCAAAGTTTTGAATAGCTATCAATTTTTCTGGCGTTGATGCTTTATTACTAAAATAGCGCTAAATAACGGCGAAAACAGAATTGAAAAGTGTATCTCGTTATGAGTGTCTTACTCCTACTTTTGGTACTCTCACACTTTCTAACTTTTTATTCATGCCAGTAATATCGGCGCAGCCATCATGTTAATGGAAAGTAATTTTGTGGGAATTTGTAATATTGATACTGGGAAAAACACCCAAGAAGTCTTTGGACATTGTTAAAACTAGCGTTGGTCTTTTAGCATGTCCTCTAACTTTGCCCTCCATCATTTAACAGCTATGATACGAGTCAATTGTTATCTATGTGTATGCATGCTTGCATCGGAAGTTACATAAATCTAATTGTGGGGGTGTGAGTAATGATGATTTAGGGCGTCGGTTTTCTGGTGTCAATCAAGCCAGGGAACGCGCCTGTGTTTACACATTGGATGATATCATATCGCTAATGAGGACTAGGCTAACACACTGAATGAGAAGTTCAACAACATTTATAGATTTTTTTTAAAAGAGTTTTAATAGATTCTAGATAATTTCAAGGCTGGTCCTGATCAACAACACACTTTTGTACTCCTATTTAAATATCCTCTCCAAAAGGACCAATTTCTTAATTAGGTCAATGTATATAGGAGTTGCTAATTGCTGCTTCCTTCAAACGCTACGCCGGGGAAAATAAACTGGGAGACGTTTGAGCTCAGTTAATAAAGTGTATTGGGAAAAGAAAGGAGTTACTTGATTGAAAGGAAGGGAGCGGTCTGATTTATAAATTGTTTAGAATCGACAGAAGTAAAAATTAGGGTTTGGTCAGACATAGCTCTTTTACAGGAATCTAGCTTACATGGTGACGCATATAGGCATGTGTTCTAGGGTGCAAAATCAACAACAGGTCGGCTACAGGCATTTTATCTATTAACCATTTGGAGCAGTCCGCTTTTTCATCAACACAACACATTATTGATGCAGCAAAGTTGGATAATAAAGTTTTCTTAATTAATGGGTTGTTCTTTAATGCCTAAAAAAACCATTGTAAATAATCTTTTTCAGAAGCTTGCATGTCGGTTCCGGACAAAATGACACATTTTGTGTCATTTGAATGTAAATGGTGCCAAAATATATGGTATACCATTAATACCGTTAGCGATATTTGTCTGTCTGTTATCTTCAATGACTCAGATGACCTTTTCTCAAAGGTCCTAATTCCTTTTTTAGTGATACGAATGCATGAAACCAACTGTGTTTTGAGCTTCAAAATGGTTTCAACTACTTACAGCCAATATTGCCATAGCCTATTTTAAAAATGAATAAAGGCAAAAAGAAGTTTTCAACAAAATGTCTACAATTAAATCTATTTCTATGCACTTCGCTTACACTGTTATATCAATTTTGTATTTGTATGGACTATTTAGTATCATTTTTTTGGCAAACGAACAATATGAAAACATTGCTCTCATATCGATCTGGTGCATGCCTTAGCTGGTGTGTCTGTCGCTGTAAAATTGAATAGCACCTCCCCACCTCGTGTGGAATTCATAAATACAATGTGTTTTTTTTATAATGCATTCCATAATAGTTTGTTTTGGGCAAGTCATCGGTACGTAAAGAGAGCAACTGTCTGTCTACGGTATGATTTAAGATGTGACACGAGAGCCGCTCTCGTAAACATGTAATTGTATGGTAGACCTATCATGCTTTTTTTATTTGTGATTCAATAACATTGTCTAATATTCGATAAATGTTTACCAAAATCTTTACCATAAAAATTGTTTGTCGGTGTATTAAGTAGCATACGATTATCGTCAGAATTATAATGGAATTTACTGAAATAGTGTAAATTTAGTGGAGGTATACCATATATGCAACATCAAATTTCACCGCACATTTGCTTAATGCGACTTTAACAAGATAAGGAAAATGTCAATACACTCAAGACATCCTTTGTGGAAGCGGCTGTATATACGGCCAATTTATTCAGTTTCACTTTTTAGAACTCTTTTCATAGGAAAAAAAGTAATGAAGAATTCTGATAAAAATTCATTTTGTCATGCTTCTGAAGGTTATCCACAACGATATGTTTGTTTGTTTGATTGGGGTTTCACGTCGTACTTTAACGATGATGTGATTGTCAGCATTTCTAGTCATCCCCGATATATTTACGTATCATTTGATTCGATCCTTCGCATTCCCTCCTCAGAATGAAGCTTAAATCTCGGATCCCGGCGGAGACAAGCAATTTATCTCTCAGTATTTATAATAAAATATATATCCGAAATAAAATGGTTGTTAGAAGCATCTGTATTATAGTTCACCTTTTATGGCTATACGCCAAATATTACATTTCGTATTAAACCCCCCATTGCATTTTTTTTTAAAATGAACGCAATCATCTGAAATGTTGGTGGTTAGATTGTAGAACAATAATGCAAAGTGTTGCAACTCTATGTGGATTGAGTAAGATGGGGTAATTTTACGAAGGTCATATCGAGCCAATAAGTGCAAATTTAATGATAATTCAAGCTATAGTGTATATGTAACACCTAGAATGAGTTTAAGTTGTAAATGTTCCCTATTCAGTTCCAAAGTATTATAAGTTTACTTGAGGATTATCCACACTATGCAAAATCAATATGTATAGGAAAAAGCTGGAGTCTAAGTCAACGAGGCCAAAAAGAGGGAATTTGAGCGGAGCGTGGGATGACGGCAGTGCACTTCCATCACTGTCGATTAGCATCAGCAAAAAATACCAGAGTTTTACCAAATTTCAATTTCTGAAATTCGTTTCCTTCTTTACACGGAATATAACCTTCGCCTTCCTAATATTTCAAATGCCTTTCAAAAGATCTGTTGGTGGTTTGAGCTTATATTCATAAAGGTTATACATGCATGGAGTTTAATCACATTAATAGCCTTTGGATATTGTTGTACATGTTAAATGAATTTCCGACGACCGACCAAATTTTACAATGGAATGAAATCAGACAACACCCACAATCAGTTAAAATATTGAAAGGTGCATATTGAATGACTTTATTGTGCAAACATTTTGTCTGTCTCAGTAACGCGTCTGGTACCAGTATTGCTATTGACAGGCTAAATGAGATTGAGCCGAAATGATAAACCATTGAAACAAAGCTAAATATATGTATTGCTTCTGCTGTCTTATAAGCACGTACGATAGTTTTTTTGTTGTTGAAAATATGAATCATAAATAGAACTATTCCCACTGACGAGTATCACAAAGCAAAGTTACGACTTCAATAAAAAATACACATCGATGCACAATATTGCGGTTTAATTTAAAACCATTGTCAAGAATGAAAAAATTCTATACAGAAGGACTATAACTTTGTATGCTTATAAAAACATAAGGTTACATCATCCATATACAAGTGTCAAAGAAACAGTAATAGAAAAAAAAACAAAAAAAAAACAAACAAACAAGTATTGTGGACACGAGTTCATAAATATGTCAAACATGCAGGTGGATTAACGTTTGGATAAGGTAAAAGATCACTACTGATCAGTAAACACAGTTGGATACTACAGCAATAGCTAACAAGCCCATTCATGTGCAATATAAATCTTTAAACGTGTAGTGACAAGGTGATATATGTCATAGAAATAAGTAAATGTTAAAGTTCGCTTTGGGATACATAATGGGATACAGAACTATAAACAATTACGAGTTCTATGTGTCCAAGGATAACTTATACAATCATATACACAGCAACTAAAGCCTATTCAACTTGTGAATACATGCAGTTTGAATGAGAATTCCGGACCTCAAATGATGCTTCAATAATGACTGCTATATGATACAGTATGTGCAAGATTATAGCATTTTTCTCATACAGGCTTATATCAGCATAGTTGCCATAATTACTCTTCACCATGAACTTGTTTGTGTGGCTAAGTGCTGGATTTCAAAAGCATGCTATAGGTGTGATAAAAGTAACGTTATTTTTCAGCATAAAAGTATTATGTGTTTCAAATATAATTGCAAAAGGTATTCTTTCAAACCACATCAAATATATTCTTTTAAAAAAGGTAAACTTTTATAATAATAATATCTTTGTTTCAGGCTAAAAGTCCATCGAACATTGTGGAATAGAAGCAGTGAAAGATACAATGAATGCGCTATTATTGACATACATGGGGTGTTGTTTCAGTTGTTGTCTGTGTTTCTCATGAAACGTGCACGACACAACGATAACCCACACAGTTAGCATACAGCCAGCCATCCGTTAAACACATCAACACATAAGCAGACATTCCGGTTTGTTCGTTAAAGATAATTGGTGTTCTATATGTGTAAAACACACCTATCAATGATACGGTTTAGACAGTGGAATGATTCGCCTAAAAGAGGACGTGAAAAGTGTTGAATGTCAACTAACAACAGGGCAAAAAGTATCAATTGTAGAAGATAGGAAGTACTCATTAAGGTGACACTTAAACTCTACTGCTAATTAGGAAGTTTGGCATCTTGTTCTCAAGATGGCTTGACGGATACTTTGTGTGGACATTTGTTTTACAAGCATTGGTCTTCACTCAAGGCTTCACCTATGGTAAGGTCGTCTTCAAGACCGTATTACAAAGTCAGGCCAATAGAGGGAAATGAGAAATACAATGTTATGAATTTTCAAATCAAATTGGTATATGTTTTGTTGTTTTTTTTTTGTCCATATGAACTGACAACTTATCCTGAATTATTAACATAATTTTCAATTCGTTTATTCCAAAAATATTTGGTTATTCGCAATATGCTCACCTATGCATGCAAACTCTAGATAGCTGGATTGTTTGGGACCTCTGGTACCCACATGAGGAAGTTGTAAATATCTTGTTGGCGGCTTCATATTTTAATCAAGGGATAAAACCATGCATCGGTACCTACGGCTAAATTGTTTTAAGAACTGTTTTCCGTTCAACTATGACTGTCTTTTTATGAAACACAAGTCGAGACAACTTTACATCTTTTTTCCTAAAAATACCTTATTGCTTATCCAACTGCACAATTACTCAAAGCAATGAAGTATATACAAATACGATAGCACTCTACACATAAATGTAACTGTAAAACCAGACATACAGTTATCAATTAACGCATTTTAACAAGTTCCATAACAATAGTGATCTGTTTGAATGTGTGTGTTGTAATACAGTTAAGGTCCTGGGTTCGAATCCCAGTGGAGTCAGGCACATTTTTATCTTTTCATTTATAAAAAAATATATACAGTTACATAGGTCTGCGTTATTGTATTGGAAATTGGATTAATACTGTAAATGTATGATTATACGAGAAATGTTATTTAGATATTTCTTCCATTGGATATTTAGGCATGGAACATTTCCTTGGAGGTACAAGTTAGTATTAAGTGTGACAGGATTGACAATCACTGAGATAACCAAGTGTATGACTTACGACAGATACGTAGGTATGGGAGGAGATCTACACGCATACCGATCTACAAACGCTCTCGCTTCCCTCTAATGTCTCTACAACTACTCCGGGAGATAATTATATAATTAGCAGTCAAAAACAGAGTAAGGCAGCACTGAACTCTAGGTTACCCACCTATGTTGCGATGTAAAGTTTTAAAGTATGTTGACATTTGCAAACAGCTGGTGTACTACAAGCGCCATATGTTGTAAGGATATCTCCGTATCACCAGCTGTTGTTATCTAGGTCGATATCCGCACCTCGTCAAAAGGAAATAAATGCTGCAAGCGGGAGACAAATCCCGCCTTCTATTTTTGACACCCTCTATATTTACAAGAACCGCGTGATAGTCAACGTACAAGTTTCTCATTGTGGCTTGTATTATGAGGGTAAAAAATACGGTTTAGTAAACACGCCGTCCCTTCGAAGATTTTTCAATATATTTCCAGTGGTTATGAAGTGGTTATTAAAACAAAAAAACATCTGAAAATTGGAGATAAAGTGGATCCGCCTTCATACACACGTCTCTACTCATTTGGCTTACACGATTTGTAGGAAGGAAGTAGTGCAGTGTTTCTATAGCGCTATTCATTGAAATGTGGGTTTCCCGACACGCCCAAAGTTCTGGGCCCCCCAGTACAGCTGGAGGAATGCGGTTCATTCAGATCATATGTATTCTATGTGGACTTGGGAGATACTACAAACCGTTATCCCAGCCCTCATTCACCAATTCCACGGAAATGATAAATCCCAGATGATGTTCGGAATGTGCTCACATCCGCTTAAGTTTTCTTTAGTGGTTTGTCTATTTACTGCCAGAATGGCCCTTGAGACAGCACTGTCCGCTGGGAGATGAGATCAAATTACTCTTTAAATCATACACCATCTTATATACTACTGGACATTCTCACTCGTACCCATGGCGTCCGTTTTTTTTTTATCTTCAACCATGAAGTAAATTGCATATGGAGACTCAAAGTTTGTTTTAAACGTAAATAAATCCTTGTATCAAATATTTTCTTAAGATAGAGCTTCCTGACTATACAATCCAAAATGGAGCTCTCAGTTACTCTATGATTATTCAATTTAAAACAAAATTAGATTAAATTAACTGACATGAATGAAATATAAAAACAGGCCAAGTAAGCGAATACTAAAACTATGTATAAAAAGCAACGAGATGCTTACTTTGACTGAAGATTGTCTACTTAAAACGTTTTCAATTCATACCGGAAGCTTTCCGAAAAAAGCTTGTAAAACCGCGCTGTGCTCAATTACCGTAAATTAGGGTATATTGCAAGTATCCCATCTTGAAAAGGTCGGATTGAAATATCTTATACCAGCACATTTTTTTTTGTAATTATAAGAGTTCTCCACAAGTATGTAGACATTGAAAGAGTGATATTGTGCATTTACATTTTTTTTTACATCTTTTTGATCTTTTCTCACATAATGAATTCTAGACTCTAAACGCGCATAGGATTGTTGCAAGGCAGTAGAAATATACACACACTGTAAGAATACATGAATTCTGATTCTGCGGGAAAACCTTTAAAGTTCTGCCAAACTTGTTTCCTTCACGAAATGCATTCACTTCTCCGAACGAAATACAATTCGCTGACAGGGAGCACCAAAAAAGATATCCATTGGAATCATTTTCATAGCTAATTTTCAAACATTAATGCGCTGTATATACATATGACGACATTTTTTAGACATTGCTTGTACTTGTGTGTGACGTATTTGAATGCATGCGTTCCGTTATAAGATGGCGACAAATTATACATTCGTTATCAAGCTGTTAAAAAATCTAAAAAAAATAATAAAAAAATTATAGCCGGTAACCGTTGAATGTGAGATAATTTTATTTCTTTCCTAGTAAGCATTGTTAATAGCACGGGGGTCATGTTGTTGCGAGACATTTATGTTATTGGTATCTAGAATATAGCCAAGCCTGAAATTCTAAAGTAATGAGACGTTTAACGGAGACTTAGATTACCACGGGTTTCCTTTTACAGTGAGTCACGAACTAAGACGCTTGTCTATACATAGTTTATAATGGATAGCGACCGTGGATAATATATTACTGTCTGTCTCATTCCGACTCAATGACAATCGTGTTGGTTAAGAGAGCCACCAGTCACCAGGTTCCTCGTGCCCATTTGCTTGACTTGCCAAATTAGGTCAGATTCCTCTCCGTCGCAACAGAGCTATTGAACTAATAATTGCTCCATTTTATTTGAGTAGATAATATGTCAGATTGAGAAGTATAAATGGGAAAAATTCAATATCTATCGCAATGAATGAAATCCACACCTTCTAATATCACCTAGTTTTATAATCATGTGTAGTTAGTTCAGAATATATGAAATTCAATTATATTCTCCCGGAATTGTCGATTGCTGGTCTCATGCAAGAACTTTTTAGTGTTCTGGACCATGACCCAAACTTAATGTGAGTTCATAGTTACCAAATAAATAATATAATAATTTATTCTTTATATAAAACTAAATGAACGCAATAAAGTCAGGTGTCTTCGTGAAACATTTACAGAGAGACATTTCCATACAATAATATTTTCGTCTAATAACATATACCAACTATCTTATAGAGTCCTCTGGTGCTGCCCCCGTGGGGGTCCTGGGTTAGAATAGACCCCCAACTTCCTCCGCTTGTCGTACGAGGCGAATAATGAGAGGCAACCTGTTGACCGTGGGTTGTGTCTCTTGACAGGGGAGAATGAGATCCTGGTGACAGGGGCTTTTGATTGGCACTAGGGTGCCATAAAGTCATCTGGCCCTTATACGTCACTTTGGCTCAATATTCCCTGAAGACGGGCGGTTAGATTGGCCCGATCTGATAAATCGGCTGGTCGCGTCGTGCCCTGCATTGGTCCGATATTTGTACCACCATAATTGTTTAAAGTTAATTCTTATTAACATATTACAAATTGATATAAAGTAAACTTTCTATATACTTTATTCAGATGTATGGATCAATGCAGAAGGCGGTGACTTATGGATCAATTGAGTAGAGAACACCGTAACTTTTAGGTTACGGTTTTCTGCTTGGTGTACTTACACTCATCAAGTGGATAAC
>JAUELC010307406.1:0-14986 GCA_031471745.1 Cryptochiton stelleri
AAGTGGAGTGTAAGCTAGGGTAATCAACCAAAACAACAACAACGCAATACATCAAATAATTCGATTTCAGAGACGAACCTCTATAGAAACCACAGAGATTTTCCCCGGCAAACATTCTTCCGCGATCGACCGAGCTAGATTTTTAAAAAACAAAATTCGTCAGAGTAACACAGAATAAGCCTTATGGGCAGTCAGTTGTGGACGACATGAGACGCGTAACTGAAAAAAAATATGGCGTCCTTGAAGATACATCCCACACATAGTTGATCTAGTCATCTTGGTTCTTGAATTATGGCAATTACAGCGGTCTGAAATAACTCTTTTTGAAATGCCAACCTGGCTTATGCACAACGCAAAAACCCACATTCAGTTGAGTAAAGCTATCATTCTTCGACAGTTTTGTGTTCCCTCAAACAGTACATCAGTAAACGTGGCTTTCGTTAGTCAGTATACATTTCACACCCTAGTATGGCATGCTTGAAATACAAAGTGTGATGCTCTAATACATGAATTGTTCGGTCAGCCATTTTGATAAGTTCTTGGCAAACATCTATGGTCTGTGATGGTTCACAATTTTTTATTCTTTTACATTTTCCAATGTAGATAGACGCCTGTGTTAAATATACTTTATTAACTGGTGGTGCGCTTTCAAAAAAGTTTCGTGTAGAAATATGTTATTTTCTGTTAAATAACACATGCTACGGACGATTCAAGAAAAACTTACAACATGAATGAGACGATTGATACAATACAACAGGAATATGATTTTTCTGATATAATATATTGTCCATAAAATCGAATGTAAAATTATCTTGAATAAATTGTGCAACTAGAAACAATGGCGTATTATTATTCTACAAAAAGCATATGCCCCGATTCCATATATCACCCGTTTAATAAATGTAGCTTGCCTCCATCTTATATCTTTGCACTGTCTGCAAAATTTATCATATAATTCCATAAAAAAATATCCGCTATTTCCACATAATTATAACACATATTCAATTACAGCACATTATATCTGCATTATATATGTTATATCAGAAAACTGCATTAACAAAATATGTATGGACCGTTACTATAATTCATTATTTGTAGACTTTTGTTCCCTACATCCATGTAGGCCAAATACATTTAGTATGGCGTAACCACACAGTAAATAAATCGAATTACCGCACACGCAATCAAACAAAATTGAGTTCAATTATCTTTGCACATATTTTCCAAAATATGCGAACAAATCCAAAACACATCTGCCGTCGTTTGGTATAAAATTAAGGAAAGGGTTGTACCCTAATCTTTACAAGAACGGTAGGCCTATCGCCAAACGTGCAAAATTGTATAAAATTTAATTTTATGTTATAATTACAATTTGTAAAACGGCATAGTAGACAAGCTCAATTTTCAATTTGCTGTTTTACTTAAAACTAGCTGTAGGTAGGACATTCTGTTGTTGATACATTCTGATATTTGTGACACATGTAACAGGTTGATACGAGTTCAGTTCAGTCTTTCGCCGGTAACAAATCCGGGAACAAAATGAATCATCCAAAGCCCCATGTTTTACTTGGTTAGCTTGTTCTCCAATGGCGTGACCACTACCATAATGGAGGTTGCGCACTTCTAGTTAGTTCTGAAACAATTCAATACTTGAACCATTGCTATTCAGATAGCAATTCATTTTTATTATGACTTAATATTAATTATATTTAAATCTGATGGGAATGCAAGTGTCACATTATTGTATCTGGATTCGTCAAAGATATCTCTTACTGAGTAGAGATATATGTCGGTTTCTCTAAGATGTGTTATATTTCTTCAGACTGTAATAATATATATATATCTGCACCCACAATTTATGATGTACGTTAACCTCCCGTCATCGGGCATTTAGGTCTAATGTATTTCAGATAGCAATTGATGTAACAGAAGAAGACAACATCTTCTCGTAGGACTGTTATTATTACTCTATATTATTTTTACTGCTTTGGCAAAGCGCTGGCTATTCCAATGGACCAGATAGCGTGCAGAAAAGTCTTATCAGAGATCAAATAGCGTCTGTTGCTAAAAGCCTCGAAGACAAAATAGTGTTGACAGTCAGACTCGAAGTCTCTTCTAGCAAAGCCTAATTGTATAAAACTTTGACTTAAAATAGCGTGGGATATGACAGTATCCATAAAACATAGTGATGACTGTAACAGTTTTGGGTGTATTTTTTATATAAATACCCTTTGTTATATTCTCATTAAATTAGTGAACCACCCTTCTGCGAACTAGCTACTGTGCCAGATCGTTGTTAAAGTTTAAATAATACACATATTTTAGATTCGATATGGCGTCTGTCTGAAAGTGTTTATCATAAACTGTACATATATTGGAAGAACAAAACATTATAATTATAGCTCATATATCATATCAGTTAAATAATAAAGCTTTAGGCTGAACAGCTGGCAGTTGCTGGGAGACCTCCCTGAAATAGAGAAATAGAAGTTACACATAATGGAAATGTTACTAAAAAAAATAATACTGTAAAAATCGCACAAATTAGAGAAATAGAGAAATAGAAGTTACACCAAATAGAGAAATAGTAGTTACACCAAATGGAAATGTTACTAAATAAAATAATATTGTAAAAATCGCACAAATTAACCCTGGCTTCCGCTTAAAATGGTAACAATCACGGAACGGTTGAATCAGCAATATTGTGTTGTGAATTAAATTGGCGATTTGTTGACAATATCCACTTATTGGATACTGAATTTCCCCACAATAAAATTAATTTTCTCTCTGATCACTGAATGACCCATCAGTTGATCTAAATCTGTTATAACTGAAGCCATTTACAAATAGTTAGCTGGATTGACACAGGTTACAAAGGGCCATCTCTGAAGAATATAATTGTGCTAAATCCAGTGGATAAATTCCATTTATATAGAATCATAGAAGCGGTATTTCTCCAATGCAACAGATTGCATACGATAAAGTCTTGTCAAATATCAAAAGGCTTTTGTTGTTAAAATCCTAGAACGCAAGACAGCGGCGACATTCAGACTCGATGTCTCTTCAGGAATAGCCTAATGGTATGAAACTGTGATTTAAAATAGCAATGAACGTGATTGTATCTATAATACACGATTATAACAGTGAATCAAAACATTGCAATGTTCATGAACAATGTTGGTTTTATCAAATATAGAATGTTCAATGGCATAGAATAGTTTCAAGTTACTCCTTTCCACATTAATTATGTATAAATAGTTTTTGGTGCGATAAGATATCTAACGGAGCAATGGAAAACAAAACCATCGAAAGTACCTTAATAGTCGATAAACAAATCTAAAAACATCTTCACAAAAAGTAACTTGCATATCATAGTCGTTCAATGTAGATAATGGATACCTTAATGTTGATTGATTTTGAGCCGCGGAAATGTTAATTTACGACAAGTTTACGACAATTGACGATACTTTATATCCTATAATCTACTGTACAAATCAGCGACAAACCTAGTTTGAGAAAACCACAAAATATCATGAAAGTTATTTTTGTTCAGAAATAAGAAAATGCAAATGCACAATGTCCGGCTTAAACAGATTTCGTGTGAGATAAATTGGTGTATTGTCATTCATGGGTTTATCCAGGAATGACATTTCAATGTACATGCTATAAGTCCTGGTAAAATTCTATTTAACATAGAAAAATCACCTTTACCTTAAACAGGCTATGCCGGATATTTGCCACAAAATCGACCACAAGGTATCCAACTGAGTATAAGTATTTGCGTAGACTTCCCCAAATAACTAGCTTTTCCATAACAACCATCTCTAAAGTGAACTGCCGGTGGTTGGAGGAAACTTCTTGTTGCGTTTTGGCTTTCAGAGCTAACGGGCTGCATGAATCTGTTGTGGCGTAATGTTGTGTCCTATGGTTGTCTTGTATCTTGTCACTGTTTGTTGCCAGTGGCGTCTTGGTGGTTTCCTTCACCCATTGGGCTGGCATACGAATGAAATAACACCAAGAGCGGCGTAAAACACCCAAATCAAACAAACAAACAATCCCAAGTGAACTACTGAAAAATGTACAGCGTTTGACACTTGCGTGTTTTGCAAGTCCAAGTCGTTTTCAATCGGTGAAAAGGGCATTGTAGATATGATCTTTTCTAAAAGCGTCTCCGTCTATTACATACAGCATCAGTTAATATGGTCCCATGTCACTTCAGTCATTTAACCTCTCTATACGGCCAAGGCTTAAATGGTTTTTGAAACAGCGCTTGGTATGATACGAAAATCCAGCAGACTATTTAAGCCAGATCTCATATCTTTTTGACAGCCGTTTTATGATTCTATTACAGACGTACTTATGATGACTATTCTGTTGGTCATTGCTTGATATAAAATATGATCGGAGATTTAGATGGTGTTTTAACGTAGCTTAAGGTTTGCCTGCTTTACCCGCAGAGAGGATAGAAATGTCGCAGAGCGGATATAATTCAAAGAAAGGCAATACTCCAGTACTTCCAAACATATTGTTGTTTAAGGAACGAGTGTGAAGCACTCTCCGACAAATTAGACTGTACAAAGAAAATCATTGAAATATTCCAATATGGTTGTCCCATACTTTAAATTGATAAAATATATGCCCCTGCCATAGACCCCCAAAAAATGATGTAAATCAAATTGCGAAAATGGTCAGATGGTTTTTTGTTCTGGCTATAAGGAAAGGAAAGCAAAACATTGATTGTTTGATTGGTCGTAATCAAGTGTATTTCACGTATATGACTACGGAATATTCACTTGCTGCTCAAACACTGGTTTTGGAAATCTCGCCAAAACTACCCACCGCGATAGCCGGAATTACCTCGTGTGACTCCCTCATATACATATGGTCCACTGGGAGACTTTAACCTTTGCAGTGCCTCGAAGTAGGATAAGCAGTCCAATACTCTGACCACGGAGCCAAGGGCAAGGGCTCTTCAAAACAATGAAAGGAGTCGTACAATACAACTCACTCTGCCCTTATAAAGAGACGTTAGTGTGCAATAATGTGTAGTCAGATAACAAAACAATGGAGCCAAATATTTTGATACCGACCATATATGGGTGCCGACACTCCTGTTGGGTTTGCATGTTGTTTTGTCGAACGACTCAAAGAGGTGAAATTTCCACTTGTGGAAAACTACGTTGGCCTACTACCAAAAGAAGCTGATAACACCACCAACGACATTGTGTAACAACAAAAGTCAATACAGGTTTGTCCATGAGGTGTTGCCGTATAGCTATACACGCCTCTCCGTCTAGCATGAGGCTTTGGCTCAGTGGTAAGTGCTTTAGACTGCTGGACCTCTTTTATAGTACCGCAACGGTTCAAGTCGCTCAGTGGACCTGGAGTATGTGAGGGATACACACGAGGTGATTTTTTCTTTCTTTCTCTGTCCGTTGTTCCGTACATCCGTCTGTCAACTCGTTTGTTCGTGCTGTATATTGCGTATATATCACATAGACTTTCAGTTGACATGCAGAGTGGCCCATATATGTGCACTATCACATTTTCCCCCATTTCTATCGTTTCCCGCGATATCTATGGTAATTTAAGGATACTTAAAATTCTATGTACAATTTTGCTGGTGTTGAATCTCAGTTGGTATTCCGCTTAAAGTTGTTAAAACATCCAGTTTACATGCACTGTACCGGATAATTGTGACTGTCATATATTCCCCCCAACAACATCATTTTGTGGCAACTTAGAAAGGACCGTCATAATGCATGTGTCTTTGTACAGGTTCTTTGTTAAGGCGGTCTCTATCGTGATTTCTACTCATTGTTAATGAGCTTTTTTAAACTTTCAGTTTACGTGCCAAGTAGAGTGTACCTCGAAGTTGTCCACTGCTATATATAACAGTACACAACTACAAGGTACTTATTCCTAATGTCACAATTACCTGCGATCTCAATGTATCTTAAACAGCTCTTTGTAAAGTGTTGACATATAGCTGATATAGAAAACATTCGATAAAGACAACTGGCAGTAAAGGAAACACATCCATTAATGAGCTTTATTTCATGAGTGTATAAAATACGTTAAGGACCAAGTAAAACGTTAATGGCGCGTGTGACCACCATATGCAGCAACACACGGCATGCTATGTCTTCCCTTAGACCATATTCTGACGGGAACAGAGTGCTGTGTATCGCATTCCACGCATGCGGCAGTGCATTATCCATTTGTCTAAAGGTCGGTTCCCATAGAGCGGAATAAAATATTCCTGTCTGACATGCTCCACCATGATCAGCGATCTGCCGATATGTTTTCAATGGGAACGCTTCAAAATTATTCGTCGGATCTGAGCCCTTCCGATGGCCAAAAACATCGACTTTTCTCGGCTAGCCGTTTGTGGCGGGTCAAACGGGCTATATCTTTTTTAAACTTGTTTTCGTCAGGTAACAGAGACTCAATCTTAAGGGCAGTCAATTGTTGACGGCATGAGATGCGTAGCTGCAAACAATATGGTGGTCTTGAAGATACATCCAAACACATGGTTGACCTAGGCGGCAAACGGTGCCACCTTGCTCTCCTCTGCTTCAATTTCTCATGTCGACTTGGTTGTTGAATTATGGAAACTAAACTGGTCTGCAATAACTCTGTCTGGAATGCCAGCTTGTCGTATGCACAACGCAAGCCCACATTCGGTAATCTACAACAGTTTTGTGTTCCCTCAAACAGTACAACATCAGCGATAGTGGCTTTCATTAGATAGTATGCATTTCACACCCTCATATGGCATGCTTTGAATATCAACTATGGTGCTCTGATACATAAATTGTTAAGTCAGCCATTTTGGTAAGTTCTTGGCAAACCTTTATGATCTGTTATGGTTCAGCATTACTGATGATTTCAATTTTTGTTCACGTAGATATATGCCTGTGTCAAATATTATTTATATACTGGTGGTGCGCTTTCAACAAAGTTCCCTGTATACATATGTTCTTTTCTGTTAAATAACACATGATTCTGACGATTCAAGACAAACTGACAAATGAATTAGACGAGTCATACAATAGAGCATAAATATGCCTTTTTCTGATATAACATACTCTCCATCAAATCGAATATGTCCAATTATCTTGAATAAATTGCGCAAATAGAAACAAAGGTGTATTATTATTCTCCAAAAAATGACATGCCCTGGTTCCATATATCAATTATAAAATCAATGTAGCTTGCCTCCAGTCTTATATATTTGCAGTCTTCGAAATTGATCATATAATTCAATACAAATATCCGCTCTTTCCACATAATTATAACACATACTCAATCACAGCATTATATATGTTATATCATAATACTGAATTAACAAAATAAATATGGACCGTTGCTATAATCCAATAGAAGTAGGTCTATGTACCCTATTTCCATCAAGGCCTAATGCACTAAGTATGGTGCGCTCAGTAAATAATTCGAATTATCGCACAAGCAATCAAAGTAAAATTGAGTTCAATTTCCTTTCACATTATTTCCAAAATATGGTAACAAATCCAAAACGCATCTGCCGTCGTTTGATATAAAATTTAGGAAAGGGTAGTACCCTAATCTTTACAAGAACGGTATGCCTTGCGCCAAACGTGCAGGGTTAGCAAACACAAAATGATTTGTTGAAATATATATCTCCTAATTTGTACAAAATTTAGTTTTATGTTATTAATTACAATTTTCTAAAACGGGATAGTTGACAAGCTCAAGTTTCAATTTACCACATATATTTTCGGCAGGACTATGTTTAACTTGACGATGTTGGAAAACACAAACTAACATGAATTAAAAGAGCTTTGAATGTTTTCCATTATGGAACGTTTACATATAATTAATTTGAACAAATAGAGCAAACAGAACAACGGCCGTACATATTCAGCTATGAAAATACTTTGGCCCCAGATGTTTTCAAAGTATCATATCAATTGAGCGTACACGTTGCAATTAATTAAATCTATTTTAAATAAAGGAAACACATCGGACACAAAAACTATCATATTTTGAGTTTAAATTTTACAACATCAGGTTACTCCGGTCGGATAGCACCATGGTACACTAAGCTTACACCGGTCACCCGCTGAACCTCATCATGAGTAATCTAGTTGAACAACATTGTGAAGAATAAAACTTGATCTTCTATCGTATGTATGTATATAAACAAACCGATCAATATTCCCGAATATAATTGCTTATGGAGTTAATCACATCAGATACATATATTTATATATCGTTTGATCACCAATTACACCGTCTCTTGAAATACGGGTATATGATATGGACAAATGTGACTAATGATTTGCAAATGGACGTCATTAGCGTGGATGTATTAAGCTTATATTGTGTAACTTTGTTGACAGTTGGTCGTGATGACACTATATTTGTTTATATTCACCCTCTCTCTATATATGACGTGTATTGTATCCCTGTGCTGGTAATATAGTATAATATTAGCATTATTACCTGCACTAGCAAGACCAAAAGCTGAACGCCATAAAAACTGTCGGATTCCCATGCCACAAATCTTATTGTGCACTGTATATGCATACAGCACTTTTCGCACCATTAAACTAATATTGATTTGTTATTGATCTATTGGGAAGTAATTGGAGCTACACGTTCAATGCTCTCAGGAAAATAGAGCTTTAAGAAATATATATATATTTAGAATATGTATTGAATAATAGTTCATGTTATGGAGACACAAACGGTGTGGCATGTAACGTCCGCCATACTCTTGAAGTACCAATTTCACTAACAAGGTTATGAATTCTTTCTGTACACCCGGGACAGCATTATTGGAAACTGCTGTGAACAGTCTCTTTACTGAAACTCACTTTATTTTTTATGTTTTTTTTCCTGTTAAGGAAAATTCGAGGCACTGAGGTTTCATAGAGGTCTGAGCCGATATGGTAAGTCAATATGTTTATAAATCCATTTTCTCTCAAATCCATTCTCGATAATCAAACCGTTAACAATAAAGATGTTATTTTATATTTGTAGACCACTCACGCTGTGATTTTTTTTTGTAGATAAAAGTAGTCGGTTGTCAATATTTATGGGGCCCGCGTCGTGGTTCAGTGGTTAGCGTGATGACTGTTGATCTTCCTTTGGTGTACCTCGTCTAATGAACCTGATGTGTATGAGGGAGTAGGCATGAGGGGACTCAGGCTATCTCGGGAGTGGTCTTTATGAGATTTCCTCCCGTGTTAAGTAGTGCAGAGTAAGAATTGGCGAAATCGCAGTCATATAAGTGAAATACCATTGAGTACGATGTAAAGAACGAATCAAACAAACAAAAAAATCGACATTGGCCAGTAGAAACCAAACAAATATTGGCTTAGTGGATTATATTAGCAAGAAAAGAAAAACAGGTAAAAAAAAACATCCAATGTATCATATTCATTAGTTAGGAAGCTTATCTTCGACAAGATACTACCCGGCACTCTTAGTGTGACAGCTGTACCAGTTAAATGGAGAAAGTTGTACGTTATTGTAGAAAGAAACAAAGAAGCCCTATATTGGCCTTTGGCTAATCCTGATCAAATTTATAAAGAATCAAATTCAAATTAACAGATGATATGAATCTCTAAAACACAGATGTCGAGAAAAAAAAAAAAATTAAATGAAACTAAAAACGCTACAGGCTGTACTATTTTCGATATCGGTCTGCTTTATTCTAATTCATCGAATTAGCAAACCAGTCCATTCCAGGGACGTTAAATGACGTTTACCACAAATGTGCCCTAACTCAACAACTGTGGAAAACAATACGGTACCTCGATGTGATAGACAAATATAATTTTAACAAAGCAAAAAATGGGATCAAGTAAAATAATACTGTTAAAATCACACAAATGAATATTGACTTCTTCTAAAACTGATAATTTTAAAGTAAAACAACTGTTACTAAACCCTTGTTATTTGATAATCATGTATCCTACATCATCGAAGTGGACCAATTGGTAGCCTATTTTATTTACTGAAAAGTTATTTGATTTGCCGAACTGTGAACGTCAACTGTCATTTTTTTATATATAAATTAAAATTCGAGACCAACGGGCCAAATCCCACTTACAGGTTCGTTAAGACATATATATACAGGGTAAAATAACACAGAAGTAAAGTAACAGCTACCGATGGTCAATAAATACATACATAATACAGTAACAGTGAGCGGCACAAAAACAAAATAAGCATTTGATCGTTTTAACATTCACAGTACTGTTGATTTATATTGTTAAAAAGCTTCAGCTACACTGATGTTATTACAATGACAATACAAATATATTGGATAAAGAACAAAGAGCTCTTTTAACAGATTTTTAAAACTTTACTTACTTACATTTTGACATTTTTGAAGGGTTTACAAAGTACTCTTCGTCCCATTTCTTGTATTTGGTTGCAACAGTAATTACACATCACTTTGTATGATTGAGTGATAGACCCCAGGTGGAGAGCCATGATGCTAGACTGTCCAAGTTCTTCTGACTTTCACGATATTGACCTATAACAACAAATTTGCTGGAATAATTTTGTATCGTCAGCATATTTAGAGATGTTAGGCGACGACACACATTTTGGATTGTCCGAAGCATATAAAGTAAACAGAAGGAGATCGACGATTGATCCCAGAAGGACACACGAACTGACGTGCCGCCCATGCACATTGTTTGCTGCCAGATATATAGGATTCTAACCATTTGAGGCATGCACCCCCAAATCAAAAATACGGTAATTTGTGAACTAACAAGACATATCGAACTGAATCAAAGCTCCTGAAAAGTCAAGATAAATTGCAGCAACCTGGTGTTTATTAACAAAACCCTTTCTTATTTTATTGATGTAACTTACAATATTTGTATTTGTGCTGGGCTTTTGAACAAATCCATGCTATTCCGGATTTATACAACTTTTCACTTGTTCAAACAGATTGTTATATACGTCTTTTCAAGTACCTCTCCTAATAATGGGAGAAGGGGAACAGGTCAATAATTGTTTACTTGATGACGATTTCCATTTTTAAACATGGGTACTATATTTCCATATTTTAATTCACGTGGGAAAAGCTTTGGTATACTGCTGCTTTGCACAATGTTATCAACAAGACGGTTAACTCTCCCGCACATTACTGTAAACCATTGTCAGAAATGCTATCAGATCCGCCGGCTTTATGTACATTCAAATATGTGAGTAACTTTTTTAAAATCTTCCTAATCAACACAATGACAGTCAAGAACAAAATCTTGGAAGTTTTCCAGATCAGGAAAGAAATTTGACTGTTCAGCGTTGAACAATAACTGTAAAAAAAATATTGAAAATCTCTTCCGTTTCTGTATCATTAGTTGTTGTTTTATTAAGAAATGCCACAGCGTGGGGAATATTGCCTGATTCGGCTCTTGTACGAATATATGTCCAAAATCTCTTTGAGTTAGGCAAAACAGAATTTTCAATATCATTTATATACTCTGAAAAACTTTGCTGGTTTCGACTATTTAAACAAATTTACAAATGTTGTTAAAATTTGCATAATCTGAAGAACATTTTGAAGCCTTGGATTGTTTATGTACCCGCTCTTTTTTTCCGAAATATCACTTTTTTATCTTTGTGATACCATAATGGGAATTTACAAGAACGTATTTTTCTTTGGGCAAAACATTTACCTACGCTGATGTCTTTTCATAATCTGTCAGAGCATGACATGTTATTCAACGTGGCAAAAGATCGACGCTCCACCATTTCAGAGTATTACATCTAGTATATGCTTTCATTCTTGGCAATGCTCGACTTGTTAATTTTTTAATCAATGCTGTCAAATTACCTTTAACCACAGTTCCTTTTATCTGTGCAATTAACCAATTGATGTCAATTTGCGATCTTAATTGGCAATATTGTATTGTAAATTAAATTGGCCATTTCTTGGACAATATTCCATTAAGAGATAATGAACTTGCCACAATAAATCTAATTTGATGTGTGCTCATTGAATGACTTGACACTTGATCTAAATCGTGTATAATTAGAACCGTTTAAAAACAATTATCTAGTTTGACGGAGGAGACAGAATGCCTTCCGCAAAGGATAGAATGGCTCTTAGATTAAATCGTAGGAGTAATCCATCAGTGAATACAACATATTTAAGGAGAGGTCTGCATAAAGAGCATTATACAAAATAAAGATTTGTCAACGGTCCATACTTCATTGACTATACTATAGAATTGTTCCGGCGTTTGTCCACATATCTCAATCTTACTTTATGGGTAAAGTGGAAAGCTTAACTCTTCTATCTGGGTAACATCAACCAACATCTAAATACATGCTCCTATATGTTGTCTTGAAATCGCTCAACACTCAGTACAGCTGTTATAGTGCCAACCTGTAAATCAGTGTGTATAACAAATTAACAAAGTGAAATCAACGTGTTGGGGGCCTATTTGACTTGTCTGCGTCACTTCTCCTTTGATCTATTACTTTTTTTACACCTACTTAGTTCTTTCGTCGTGGTTCATTAATTCACAAAAGACGTTTCCAAAAGATCTATTACATTTGTTAACGGTAGAATAAACTGTATCGGCAATTGACAGTATAAAATGGCAATCATGACTGTTCATTGACATGTTTTGTCTTATGGTATACGCTCACAAGATGACTTGAGGCTAACTATATCAATTGACCTTTTACGTCACTGCTTGCTGTACGATCTGGCTTCTGAATATCCTGTTGCTGAAACCGGCGGAACACTACGTCAGAAAGGCGGCAATAAAAAACATCCTTCCGCGTTTCACAACATAATGTAGACAATGAGAGGCATATTGCGATTTAGCTCTGTAAAACAGTATGATGAATTGGTATATCGTATACTACCAGAAGTCTATTAACTAGAAGTGTGCAACTACTATTTCTGTATTGACACACCGCTGTCGACCAGCAAACAAACAAACTATCTCAACCACTTATTCTTTTTTTCTAATTGCGGAATGCTGTGTTATTCATAATGTGACATCGTCTAGATCAGATTGGTTAAAATCAGTGACCTACGAATATGTCTGTGATCAAAATGTCAAAATGTTCATTGTTGGGAAAATAAAACAAATCATAACCTGTGAATCAAGTGACCATATGTTTTACCCATTCCACTTGTATTTATCTTATTTTTAAAAAATCATCGATTTCTGAAACAATTTAATAATTGAACCATTGTTATCTTACTTTCTAAATAAAATCTAGGTAAATCACGCCATGATCAGCCATTTCATTTTACTCCACGTTAGTCAACTTATGATGTACGTCAACCTGCCGCATCGGGCATTTCATGTTTTTAAAATATTAATTGATGTAACAGGAGGATACAACATCTTGTTAAGAGTCACATCTCGTAGGACTGGTATTATTACTTGACATACATTTGCTTTTGTGGACAAGCGCTGGCTATTCCAAAGCACCAGATCGCGTGAAGAAAGGTGTTATCAGAAATCAAAAAGCGTTAGTTGCTAAAAGCCTCGAAGACAAAATAGTGTTGACAGTCAGACTTGTAGTCTCTTCTGAAATAGCCTAATTCTACAAAAAAAACCCTGACTTAACAGCAAGATAATTGGGTGCATTTTTTCATATAATTATCCTTTATTATATTCTCATCAAATTAGTAAACAAACCTATTGCGAACTTTCTACTGTGCCAGATCAATGTTAAAGTTTAAATAATACACATATTTTAGATTCGTTATGACATCTGTCTGAAAGTGGTATTCATAAACTGTATATATCTTGTTACAACACCATATTTATAATTCACGCTAATATATCATATCAGTTCAATAATAAAGTTTTAAACTAATCAGCTGGCAGTTGCTGGGAGACCTCGCTGAAACAAACTGAAAATGTTACTAAATAAACAAACAAAAAAAATTAACCGTCGCTTCCGCTCAAAGAGGTAACAATCACGAAAGGGTTGAATCGGAAATATTGTGTTTTGAAAGAAATTGGCGACTTGTTGGACAATATCCGGTGATTGGATACTGAACTTCCCCACAATAAAAGTGATTTTCTCTTTGCTCACTGAATGATTCCGCAGTTGATCTAAATATGTCATAACTGAAACCATTTAGAAAGAGTTAGATGGGTTGTGACAGGCTACAAAAGGCTATCTCTAAAGAATATAATTGCTTTAAATCAAGTGGATAAATTCCATTTATATAGCATCACAGAAGCAGTGGTTATTAAAATGCATCAGACCGGGTACAGTTATCAAAACTTGTCAGAAATCAAAAAGCGATTGTGCCTAAAAGCCTAGATGGCACATCAGCGGTGACAGTCACACTCGATGTCTCTTCTGAAACAGTCTGATTGTGTGAAACCGCTACTTGAAATAGCATGGGACGTGAATATATATGTAAGACACGATGATAACAATGCATAGAGGCATTTAAATGTGCATACATACTTCAATCTTATAACCTAGTTTCAATAAACAACAGCCGACACTATTATCGCATGAACAGTTTTGATGCAAAACAAATCGAAAGTAACGTAATAGTCGATAAACAAATATCAAATAACAAACCAAATTGGATCTGAAATGTTAATGTACGACAGTTCTACTATAATTGATTGTACAAGTCAGTGTCATTTTTCATGATAAACTTTCTTTGATAAAATCACAAAGTATCAGGAAAGTTGTTGTTGTTAAGACAGAAGAAAATTTAGTTTCACAATGGTCCGGCCTAAACAGATTTCGTGCAAAATAAATTGGTGTTTACAATTGAAAAGTCAGTCATTGCTGGACCCAGGAATGACATTAATATGTACCTTTGCTGTATGTTTTAAGTCCCCGTAAAATTCCATTTAACATAGAAAAATCTCATTTATATTAAACGGGCTATGCCGGTTATTTGCCATTAAATCGACCACAAGGTATCCAACCAAATATAATTATGTGTGTAGACTTCCCCAAAGTAATAGCTTTT
>JAUELC010307516.1:0-14975 GCA_031471745.1 Cryptochiton stelleri
CTAGAAAGATTTTAGTTCGTTTAGGATCCAAGTACATATTGAATTTTATTGAAAACATTGAATAAATCGGTCTGGAAAAGGGTAAATATTGAATATTTTTGGCTGTGATTGAATATTTTATTCAATCTACCGCTATGCGGCCCGTAGATACGACTTCTATCAACCCCCGAGACGCGGGTAACGAAGCAATTAGCTTGTCGTAATTTTTGTTCGATCGCGTCGAGCATGGCCCGAGCCAAACATTAGAGGGCTTCCTAATTCATGTCAAAAATATCCCTCGACGCATATGAAATAAAATGTGGCGCATCACAGCTTGAGAGTGTACTTGCCTACTTTTCGTCACCACACGCTTTTGTTTTTATTTCAACAGGACTGAGACGCGTCAGAGAACAGACTGGCGCGATTCGTGCTTCGTCTTAACCATTTTTTTGTTTTTGTTCTAGTCGAGTTAAAGGTAAGTTAGTTCTAGTCTGAACTGTGTTTATTTCAAAATATTACTGTGTTTGAGGAGAAGGGCCTTTGGCACATTCTTGCAATAAAGACTAATTAATTAATGAAATAAGATAAGGCTTACCTGACAGCATGACATATCTTGGCCTTATATCTGAAGATTGCACAGTCGGAATCCACTGATGTATGTAAACATAGCTTATTAGTACATTCAATCGTCTCATCAGAACTTTGATATCTTTGTCATTCGTTAAGGATTCAAAGTCAAGACAAATTTGTGATTTTCTGAATGAACCAATAATAAATGTAGCTTTGGTCGTTTTTAGTTTGAGTATAAAATGAATATAGAGAATGAACAATTTATATACCCAGGAGAAACGATTTTGAGTAACTCCTATGTTCTGAGAACTTATTCTTTGGCTTCGTCAAGACGAAATATACTCTTTGGTTACTTTTGGAGACTCACGATAGAATGACAACGGAGTTCTCACCCTAATAAAGGCCGCGGCGCCACTCTCTCTATACGTAAAGCACAGCTAATATGGATACTTAAATAGCATCATTTACTCGATGTGGTGGGTCATTGTTGATCTGTCTGCGGTTCTGTTATACCTCAAACCTAGTAGACCTAGATCGCTAACATGACATCCATTTGTAAACAAGACACTCCTTCACTATAGGAGTGACTTGGCGGTGGAGAGGACAAAGCGCCGCCACGCCGACAGACAAAGGAGATAATACCAGGCAAACCTTTCTCGAAAGCAGAGAGAAATAATTGCCAAGTGCCAGTTTAAGCACTTCTGCGTTTTCTGGTGAGCTGACCGGATTACGGACCGTGGCGATATGACCGTCATTCGGAAGGCGATATATAACAGCATCCATATAATCCATTCTGCTGTCATGTTGTTCAAACACGGTCAGAGATAATTAGAGTCCGGGATAATTGGGCCTTAAGGTTAATTCATCAGAATGAAGCTTAAAGAGCGGGTGTCGCTAGGGAAACAAGTGTAATCGCAACACTTCGTAATCCTAACTCCGAGTGCGCAGTAGTAGCGTAAAGACAACATACAAGGGCAATAACATCTAAAAACAATTCTATTGGATTATTCAGGGGCTTAAAAAGGCCTTGTAGAACTTCATTACTATCTGCCCTAGATGATTGAATTGGGTGCCAAAACAAATCTGGCAAGCCTTACTTAACACAAGTTCATAGTATCGGTAAATAATCTTGACCAGCTCTTAATAGCCCTAAACCAGTTTTGACCAATGCTTCTGCATGTGTTGCTGTTTGTGTTCAATTGTGGATCCACATACGGTATCATATGATATCCGCTGTGGGTTCAAGTTACCGACCAATTAGGACTACAAAACTGTACAGTTCTTTATTGTTATGGAATCAAAGCATTTGACACGACATCAGGTTAATGTTTAGACTATAGTTCTGGATGATTTAATTTGACAGTACCCTTGCATGATGCACATACGGTATCATATGATATCCGCTGTGGGTTCATGTTACCGACCAATTAGGACTACAATAGGGTACAGTTCTTTATTGATATGGAATCAAAGCATTTGACACGACATCAGGCCAATGTTTAGACTATAGTTCTGGATGATTTAATTTCACAGTACCCTTGCATGATGTTGACAATGACTGTTTGCTCTACACACAGCCGCTGATTGTGTCACGTGAAAATTTGTGTGAAAACCGGGGCTATATAACACAATAATAGCATGTGGTTCGATATGATTATTGGAATTGTCAAGTGTGAAACATCTGCGTGGGACAATTATACGCTAAAACCATGCGAGTCATTATTTCTTTGGTGATTAGGGAAACTGTTTAAATGATGTTTCAGATGCGTTGTTCTGTCATACGGTCCAAACTTAACAAATGCGCAGTTTTGTTTATGTAGTTTTTAGAAAAACTGTCGGGCAATTTTGTTATTTCTTGACGAAGGAGTTATCCAAAACTGACCACCATGCTGTTGATGATTCTTAGTTGATGCAGAGTTCTGTTTGACGACCAGGCACAGGGACAATTGTGGGGAACCGTTACTCATTGTTTATTCCATTTTTTTATTCGAATGAACTGGAAGACGGAAAAAGGACAATTATATAGGGTTTGTCTTGCACGAGTTTAAATGGTACTATACGTATATAAACTTTGAATATGGTTCAAATGTACTCAAAATAATTCAGACATAAGTGACAACGAAAAAGCAGGGAAGATCAATATCTCACCTGGATCCCACTGTAGCTCGTAATTGTATTCGTTCATTAAGGTAGATGTGATTAAATTACTTGGGCTACCATAAGTAAGATCGATTCTTTCGAGACCATCTCTTATAATTCTGATTTTTCATCCGTGACATGCATAGCTGGATTGTTCTTTGCAGAATGGTGTGGGTCATCAACGGTTTCTAAATCATAACAACAATTGTGACTATATCGCTGGTAATTTATGACTACTAATTTCTCGACAATATTTCTCTAGTCGTAACAATGGACACAGACTACCTTTTACCGCGGTACGATTTCGAAGTGCCTCTTGCTTTTAAGGTATTCTACTACGGTATTTCTGTTCCTATTGCCTATATAGGTAATTTGTTTACTTATATTATTGTCTGTAAAATGCTGAAGTATCGTGACAGCGTTCCCGACGTTTTGGTCGGATCGCTGGCCCTCAACGATTTCCTGACGGCCGTCATAGTCTTTACGCCATCCATCGTGGCGGATATTCGTCACCAATGGATCCCCAACGTGACGTTTTGTCGTTTTCATTCTGTTGTCACGGACTGGTACATCTACACGACTTTCGGTATTATCGTGATCATCAGTTTGGAACGGTGGGCAGCTATAACAAAACCATTCATCCATCGACGCTATGTTACCACTTTCAAAATGAAAGTGTGTGTGGCCATTTCTGGATTATTCTGCCTTCTGACGTCATCAATGCCGCTGATAAATCACGGGGTGATTTTAAAGCCCGGCTGGTATTGTTCCTTAGTGGATTATGATGTGGGTGAGAATGGAACTTTACACGACCGATTACCGTCCTCAAATATTGGCATTAAGTCGACTTATCTCTTTCTGGGTATCTTCACAGTGAGCGCCACCAATATTAGCATCATTTACCAACTTAAAAGAAAACGACCAGCCGATGTTACCTGTCGACATATGGAAAGAAAGTTCGCCAAACTTATGGCCGTTATTTGTTTAGTCTTTCTGATCACGTGGATACCAAACTTGGTACGTATTATGTTTAGTCTTGAATGGCATTTAGGAGCCGATATATGATAAGATTTATACTTTTATTGGTACAACTCCTTAAGTCTTCTTGTATGCTACGCTTCGGTGCATATCCTTCCACCATTGCACCGTTCCAAGGAGCATTAGTGTGGAAGGATATTCACCGAGGCGTAGTATACAAGAAGACCAAGGAGTTGTACCCATAAAAGTGTAAGTCTGATAAGTATTATGATATTTTAGCCGTTTTTAACTAAATGTTGTTTTTTTTCTTTTTAATGTGATCTCTCTTTCTCAATAACCTAGCAGTGGGCTGCAAGGAAAGTATGTGTGTCTCTTTAATGCTTTTCTCCTATATTGAATATCAAAGAAGCCTATTCATACGCGTATTTGGGTAGTGCACGCTGGTCTCTGTGGATTGATGCCCGCACGCCCAGGAGGGACTTTCTTGTTGCCCTGGTGCCCTCAGTAATAGTGGCAAAAGGACGCCGATCTGTTGTGGCGTTCTGTTATGTCCTGTGATTGTCTTGTATCTGCGTTGCCAGTGGCGTTGGGAGTGATATACTTCACCAATTGGGCTGGCACGCCGTCATACAATTGAAATAACCTTAAGTACGGCGTAAAACCCCAATCAAACAAACAAACAATCAGCTCTATTGGCAGCAGTGTGTATAGCCTGTTCCATTTCTAGTACAGGGGCTGCTTCCACATCCACAACAGTTAAACATTATAACCGATGTTCCTCTCACCAATGTGGTTCATGACCTCGAATCCGCCTTCGGTTTTGCTTGAGAATATTACGTGGAAAAGTCACCTGTGGTATGCGGGAGTTCGGGTGGTACAATTGATACCATCATCGCAGTATTAATTAACTAATCTCAGTACGGTGTTAAACACCAATCAAACAAACAAAACATCCGTGTAAAAGTATAATATATAATATAAAGTGAAATAGATAGTTCAGAGATTAGATCGCGGTTAAAAATAAATTATGTAATAGACTAATTAGATTTCCACAATGGCTAAAGGCTACAAAGCACCGAAACGTGATTGTGCAGAAGGTTTGTATTGAAATAATTGGATTAACCTACCACATCCAACACCAATAAACAGGTCGATTGTCCTTGTATAAGTCTTCCTTTTCAATGCCGTTAATTTTAAGGCCATTTGTGTCATATTTGGCGCTAGGTACAAAACTTGCATCTAATTGAGATAGACTTATCCTATATGACATCAGATGCATACCACACCAATAACAAAAAACATAGAGCTGATAACAGCAGAGAAAATAGGGTATTAAAATAGAACTATTTATTATAACGTTAGGTCGAAAGGGCCAATTACAACTGGAGAATCAAGTCACGTGAAGAGTTGAAACGGCGTCATAGGTCGATTGATCAGGTCAAGGGTCACCTGTCTGCCTTTGAAGTTCACTAGCTCATTAAAAATGCCTAGCCATTACACACAAGGTCAATAATCACTTGAATCAATTTGACCGTTTTATACAAATGTCCTCTCCATATCGGAACATCCCTCGGTAGTTTCAGGCTCCTGTCGTTGCCGTAAACGATACCTTGGAGGTTTTCGTCGCAATAATGCTGCACGCAACGTGTAATGTTAATAGCCGAATATTTTGACCAAAGTACTTCGCGGATTCATTCCAACAAGAACGGTCAATCCAACGCGCTTTGAAGCTCAAATCACATTCAAATAACAGGGTTTTGCTTTTATTCGCCTACAACTTGCTGCAAACCTAAAACCACTAAAGAATGGAACCATTTACCGACTACAGCAAAATATTTTCCGATTTCTGAATTAAAAAACTATTTCGCTGTAAAATTTGACGAATTAAATATTGTTTACAACTCTGTTAATAGCTATACCTCAATCCTTCACTGCAGAATGAGAATGGGACTGAGCGCTCTTCACGCTGATTTGTTCAAACACAATATTATTACAGATCAGTCCTGTGAAGGTTGTGGATATTTTTGTGAAAATTTTCAACATTATTTCTTAGAATGCCCTGTATATGCCACTCAAAGGAAGCTCATGCTCACTACTGTATTTAGTATTATAGCCCCTGGTGTACATTACTCACTATTTATACCAACAGATTCTAAATATATTTGCAAATTATTATTATTCGGTTCAAAGGAAATAAGTATTCCAAACAATAATTTAATATTTAACTGTGTCCATCAATTCATAAAAGAAACAAATAGATTTATTAACTGAATAGATATTTTATACAATCTTGGTATTAAAGATATATGTGTGTATGTATATATATATATTATTATTAAAATAAAATAAAATATATATATATATATATTTATAAATGAATATATGTGTTTTTTTTTGGGGGAATATATATATGTATATATATATGAAACACCATTGGGCAATGAAAAAAAATAGAATTGTATTCTGCATTTAACTAGATTAACTAAAAATTGTTTGAAGATTAGTTTTACAAAAGCACAAAAAAAAATAAAAATAAAGGAAAATTAACATAACAGATTTTGAAACCATAACATAAACTACCAATGCATATCCTCTAAGTTTACTATGTTATACCTATTTTATATTTGTACAATGTAAGTAATTTTGTCTTATTTGCTATACCTGTGTATATGTTGTATATATGTTATTGTGTTTTTAGGAGAACCCCTAGTGGCTGTGAGGCTGTGGGTAATCCTCGTAAAATAAATAAAGTATTAAATAAATATAAATACACACTATTTCATTGCATTGATCATTGAATTAATTATAAAAAGCATAATTAATGGCCGGTTAGTGATCTTTGCACTATGTATACCCTTCTTAAGTACCTTTTTTGTTTTTACTATTCTAACTCTATCATAACTAATTGTAAACACATAATAACTTTTTTTATGTATATATTCCTCAATCTTTACAACTGTTTTATATGCTTGAGAATGATGTCACAATAGACATTGAAACGTTGCGTCAAAAATAAATAGAAGTTGGAATCACTACAGTGTTTTGCATTAATGGGATTTGTGTCTCTCTATCTTAAGTTTCCCATTCTACCAAGTCCTAGTATCCCTCTGGCTAAGGGTAGCATGAGCCGAGTGTAATCATGCTGTCTTTACTAAGCCCTGGATGAACATTATTTTTCCAACAGAGCAAAACTTTACTTTTTATGGTGGTGTGAGTGGGACTATTTACTGTTGGAGCCCTCATATAAGTGAAAAAACCTTGAGCACCAATCAATTGATCAATCAATCAACCAAGTAATAGGAACAGAAAGGGGTTCTATATCTCTGTTGATCAAATGATGTCCTGCACATATATTACTAAAAAAATTCACGAGTCTCTGCTTAAATATTGAAAATAACAATAAACTTGTTTATGTTAATGGTGGAGAATTAAATGGAATACTAGTTAAAGAGATTATACCTGAGATTCCACCTTTAATGTTGAGTTGCACCTATAATCATGTGGACTATACCAAAGAATTCATTCCTTGCTTGGTTACAAAACTTCAACGTGTGTTTTCAAGCAGTAGCATGGGTTAACATTGCAATAAATGTTGGTAGTTTGGTTGAGTTGAATTGACATAGTTCTGTTTGTACTGTTCAAATACACTGCCTTATTTCTGTTTTTTTTTAACCAGGTACCGGAGTCCTGAGCCATCTTTCACCACAACTACCAGCACAAAGAGGCTGTCATCTGAACGCACCATTTATTCAGCAGATGATACTCTCAGCAGGGATAACTTGTGACCTAATTACCTCAGCCAATAAAAACACACATTCCAAGCCAGCTGTGATAACAAGGCTTAATTACACACTTAGATCTTATCTATGTTAGGAATAATTTAATTTGTTAATAACAGTATTGCTATTGAATCATTTTTTGTTTTTATTTGAAATCATTGGGAAACTCATCTGTATAATTTTTTTAATCAATTTTTGTATAATGTAATCAATGAAAAAAAAAACCCAAAATGTTTAAAATAGTTGATCATTTTAAAAAAAATTTAAGCTGTTTTTACAAATTTCAATATTCTGGTTTACATGCTCAATTCGAACTACATAGTTCTACTCTAGTTTTATCCATACATTTTTAAGTATGTAATGACTGCTTTTGGCATCAAACTCGTCCATTTAATTATTCATTGTATTGTATTTATTTTATGATAAATTATTTTCCACATTTTAATGTATTAATAATAGACATTTTATTTGAGTCCTGTTAGAATATGTCTGCAGGAATTAATTGACATCTGTAGATTAATGAGTTCAGTGTCTGTGTTGATTGATTGTATGAAGCACTCCTATTGCTTCCTGGACACAATGGCTTTGTGTTGGGGCTCCTTACCAGGGGGTATTGACATGTCTCCTGAAATCAAGTGTATTTCATACTGCCGCCAATGACATGTTAAATAACAGTATTTAAACTGTGTCTGTAAGATATTTATATAAGAACCTTTAGAAATGTTTGAAGAAGCAGCATCTAGTGTACTATCTAGTTTTAAATGACAAATATATGTCTTATATGTTTATATGATTGCGTTTGTCTTCAATGATTTGCATAAAGACAATGCCCCTTGAGAAGTGTTTTTCCTCTGGAGTCAGCCCCAACGACAGATAGCAAACAGGAAGTATTCACTCCAAAGTATCTCATAACTGACATGATACATGTAGTTAACCTACCAGCATGCCGTCAAGACCTTTCTTTATAGACTCTCCAGTTATATACAATGTTTGTGTCACATGTCTCTTGTAGACTGTGAAATCATATACAATGCTTGTGTCACATGTCTCTTGTAGACTGTCCAATCATATACAATGCTTGTGTCACGTCTCTTGTAGACTGTCCAATCATATACAATGCTTGTGTCACATGCTCTTGTAGACTGCCCAATCGTATACAATGCTTTTGTCATGTGTCTCTTGTAGACTGTCCAGTGATATACAATGCTTGTGCCATGTGTCTCTTGTTGACTGTTCAATCATATACAATGATTGTGTCACATGATCTTGTAGACTGTTCAATCATATACAATGCTTGTGTCACATGTCTCTTGTAGACTGTCCAATTGTATACAATGCTTGTGTCACATGTCTTTTGTAGACTGTCCAATCATATACAATGCTTGTGTCACATGCTCTTGTAGACTGTCCAATCATGTACAATGCTTGTGTCACATGTCTCTTGTAGACTGCCCAATCATGTACAATGCTTGTGTCACATGTCTCTTGTAGACTGCCCAATCGTATACAATGCTTGTGTCACATGTCTCTTGTAGACTTAAATCTTATACAATGCTTGTGTCACATGTCTCTTGTAGACTGTCCAATCATATACAATTCTTGTGTCACATGTCTCTTGTAGACTGTCCAATCATATACAATGCTTGTGTCACATGTCTCTTGTAGACTGTCCAATCATATACAAAGTCACATGTCTCTTGTAGACTGTCCAATCATATACAATGCTTGTGTGACATGTCTCTTGTAGACTGTCCAATCATGTACCATGTTTGTGTCACGTGTCTCTTGTAGACTGCCCAATCATGTACAATGCTTGTGTCACATGTCTCTTGTAGACTGTCCAATCATATACAATGCTTGTGTCACATGCTCTTGTAGACTGTCCAATCATATACAATGCTTGTGTCACATGTCTCTTGTAGACTGTCCAATCATATACGATGCTTGTGTCATATGTCTCTTGTAGACTGTCCAATCATATATAATGCTTGTGTCGCATGTCTCCTGAATACTGTCCAATTATATACAATGCTTGTGTCACATGTCTCTTGTAGACTGCCCAATCATATACAATGTTTGTATCACAAGTCTCGTGTAGACTGTCCAATCATAAACAATGCTTGTGTCACATGTCCCTTGTAGACTGTCCAATCATAAACAATTCTTGTGTCACATGTCCCTTGTAAAGTGTCCAATCATATGCAATGGTTTTATCACATGTCTCTTGTAGACTGTCCAATCATATACAATGCTTGTGTCATATGTCTTTTGTAGACTGTCCAATCATATATAATGCTTGTGTCGCATGTCTCCTGAATACTGTTCAATTATATACAATGCTTGTGTCACATGTCTCTTGTAGACTGTCCAATTGTATATGTGTCCGAGACAAAAGTAAGGAGCCGATAATTGCTGGAGATATAGTTTATAAGGTTGAGGTAACCAAGGGAGATAACCCTTGTGCTTCAATTAGTGTAAATTGACCACCATCCTCATATAACAGCTCAAATTTAAGCGTAACCCCTTGACAGCGTTCAGTATATCATAGTCAATCCCAAACCTGTCAAGTTAGATAAAAATTCCTACGATAATACACATTATGCGTTTATAATAATAACAATACATTAAAGCACAAAACATGTGTTACCAAATCATTGTTATCGTATTATTTTGGTTATAAAATTGTTGGCAATGCTGGATTCCAATGTATACAAACTCTAATTAGGTTTTGATAACATGCTATTGGATTATCATACCAAAACTATAATTGTTAAAGCACGATATAGCTCCTTCGAGGTACAATAGACCGAATGTTGTTTGATGAAATGCTATTGGATTATCATAACAAAACCTCTGATGGGTACAACATTATATTGCTCGTTCGGACCATAGTGGAACGAGCTTTGTATATTTACCATTGGCCACTATTTAGACCACAAAATATTTACAGGATATAGCTCGTTTGGGACAGGATATAGCTCGTTTGGGACATAATAGAAGGAGCTGTTTGTTTACCATTGGCATGGCCACTATGTAGCCTTAGATTACCTTACTCTGTGATTGGACTGTATTTTAGATAACATGAAACAGTTATGTTCATATTTATACATGAGAATCTGAAAAACATACCAAAATGGAGGAAGTCCTAACTCAAAAAAACGCGTCCCACTTGCCTTTAACCCGCACAATCAGATTTTAAATTGTTTATTACCCGTTTACACAAAAGATCTATCTAAGGGCGATCACTCTGTCTGTGAATAAAATCGATCTGGTTAGGGTCAAAGACCTGTGAGCTGTGTTTACCTGAGGTTTAATAATGTGCCTAAGAATATAACATTAATGAAAACAGAACCAAGTTACAGTCTTCATCAGGCAATATGCTAAAGAGTGGTTTAATCCTAAAACTGATTAGTACCGGTATATATAAAAAAAAAGCCTGGTATAACAGACAAAAGCAGAATTTTATACACTCCCACTATAAATTTTTCCTTCTGGCTAAGGGCAGTATTTTTCAAACATATTCATACTGTATTAGCACTGGAGATACATTAATTTTCCAACAGAGCAAAACACTGTACATTTTATGGTTGTGTTAGTGTTACTATTTTTGGAGTACATTTCGGTCATATACATCTAAAAGTACCCTTAAATACGACGTTAAACACCAATCAATCGATCAACCCCTTTTAAATTTGTATTTGGCACACCCTATCTGGATAGGATAGATGTATCCTACATGCATATATGAAACTATATGTACTACAAAATTTACAAAACTAACTGTAAAACTGATACCTTTTCGCATGTTGACACACGTCACACTACATGTTTTGATCTACCGGTATTTCAAATACGATTACAATTATAATTTTACATCCTTAACTAGTTGTGTTTCCTTTGATTTATAAATTGCCAGAGGTTTAACAAGTACAGAATGGCATGCCACCTAACAATTGACAATACTTTTTTTTAAAGTTTTGACATCAACCAGTGCAATTGGTAAACCGATTATATGAATAGGGCGCAAATCAAGTCTCATATATTCCTTGTAGAGTTGATATTTAAGCAATCTAAATTTAAAATAAGCAATTTGAAACTACAAACAGTACAAAATAACCAATGCCCATGATGATCAACAGACCAAACCCAAACATTAAAACAAAAGACAAATAGAGCACTGGTCTTTTCTCACCACATTAAACAATAATGTTTACAAAAAAACGTCTAAATTTCACTTTTCAATGCTCCAGCCATGAAGCATCTAAGAAATCTGTCCTAATCATGTACGTGTTTTATTAAGGTTTACCAAACACATATATCTGTAGAGGTTTAAGGACTATACCGATAGTCAGAAGTAAAAATTGCGACCCTTATCTTATCATCTTATAGGCTTTTGCAGTTATTTCCAAATGAGGATTATTGTAACAACACATATATTTAGAAAGAGGAAGACTATAAGATTCTAAATATAATGCTATATTATGATTTACTTTATTCCATAAATGAGCAAAAACGTAAAATATTTGTCAAAAATGGCCCTTAGCTTGTACATGAACTCTTATTTCTCTTAGATGATTGAAGATTTTGTTTCCAAAGTTTCACTTCTAAGCAGGTAATTATGTATTTAAACTAAAATAACGTGATATATTTCATAGGGGTTTTCCACATTCCAGTTAGCATTTGCATAATTGATAAAAGGATATTTAAAAAAATCATATTCTGCCATTAACAAAATAAATGCTTAATATCTTTAAAATGAAAATTAACATAAAAAAACTGTATTTTACGTATTGATTTTAAAGATTATGTGTACCGACTTAGTATAAATACATGTACTTTACGAGAAATAAATGATTTTCATTGAAAAAGTTATGAAAAATGAAAGCTGAGAAAACAGCAAAAAACTTGTGTAAATTAATGAACCACAGATTTTTTTAATTATTTCTTATAAATTTAATAAATAACATTTTTTTTTTAAATGAACGAAAAGGCGAAATAAAGTTTTATACATTTCATGCATTTTGTAATTCATAATTTAAAACAAACTGCCTTTAAATGACAGTTTTAACTCTTACGTGTAAGTTTAAGTGACTTTGGCATCATTGATTTCGTTCACACCTTTGTCATTTGTAAATGTATAGTAGGAGTCCTGAGTTGTAGGTATAAATGTTTGTTAACGACAAGACTGGATTTGAATATGCACTTGGGGCACATGAAAACATATCTGTACACACCCCCAATAGTCACGCAATTGTTGTGTTGACATTTTGTTGATTAACATGAGGTAATAATCAATAGACCACAACTGTGAAGTCTGTCTAGATGAGATAATCCCTTTAATCCATTTCGCCTGCTTAAAGATACACATTATCTTTGACTAATTGAGACATATTTTACTCTCTAAATCTTAAACAAAGATTCTAAAATATAAAATTGTTGTTGTCAAACTTTCTTTTTGCATACTCAAGATAACAAAGAGAAGTTTTCAGAAAGGCAAAAAGAAAAACAGTAAAAATGTTACCCATAACGAGCGGTTTAGTCCTTAAGCTAGCAAAAATTAACCACTTTAATTAACATAAAGCAAATAATATTTTTCTAAATCATTTAGAGCTTCTATAATACCTGTAGAAACTTTACATCATAAATTAATTTATGTATTTGGACTTTACAGCATATTCAAGATTACTTTAATTAATTTAATTTAAACAGGTTTATCCGCTTTTGCCAGTACTGCACTGTTAACACATTTACACAAATTTTAAACATGTCTGTGAACAGAAACTTCCCAATCAATGATTCCTTACTTCTAACTCTTTTAAAGTACATGTTTATATGCATTATATTCCTTTGGTAAGTCTGTGTATTGATAGTTACATCTCTGGTTATTCCAAAATTATTTCTTACCACTGGACAGGATAAGTTTTTTTTTTTTATTGATATGGCATTTACACATACATGTATCTACAGCTTTTCATGAATTACAGTGCAAACTATGCATGTATAATATACCAACCTTTGTCCGCCAATGAAGATTATTGTCACAATAAACATAAAAGATTTCTTCATTCATGTCAATGTCCTTTGTTGCAAACAAGCATAACCGAGGATATCCATGATAAACTGTTAGCTTCATTTTGGAGTTTGCTTTCTTCATTGGGGCATCAGTGACAAACATACAAAGAAGATTGTCTGCTGCATCAATGCTGAAAATATAAGGTGAAATAAAATCAATAAATTTCGTTCACAGTATAAGAATTTCATGTAACTGAATAGAAAGCTTTAATGCAGCTACATGTATAAAGTGTTTTTTATTTAATCAGATTTGTTATTTTTGATTGTCTGTAGTGTATTTGCAAAACAAATGTATAGCCACACCAACAAGTGAAAATGACCTTTAGTCTTAAGCTAAGATGGTAATATAAATCAACCCAAGTTACATTCAAACACTATCCAAGAATTAAGAGTCTGGTCTGTTTAGACAATGAGGTTGTATGTAAGTCTTCGAATTAAAATCTGCCAGTGTCATTATTTAAATTTATGTTTTTTCTCAAATCAGGTACTTGGCGCACATTTTACTTCTTGAGCCTGGTGAAAGATATCAATAAGATACAATATGCGAATTTTGGACAATTATTCTCGCTCGGAAATTGCAAGGTTAGTCAAGCCCAGCCTTACACTGTCAGTTTACTACAGTAGTTGTCATTGCAGTACCAGGACGCTCAATGAAAGGAGAGTGTTCACTCGCACTCGCCTTGTGCTCGCCCAAGATCAGAATAAAGAGAGAGATGGCTCACTCGCCTCAATTATTAATTTTATAGCTGATTTTAACAACGACAATGTTAAAAACTCGCCACCACTAGCCTAATTCTAAATGTAGGAGAGTGGTTGATCACTCGCCTCTGGTTTACTCATCGAGAGCCCTGCAGTACTCTGCGAAGCACACACACACAACTGAGAACAAGATAGACAGCCGGTCTAGGCCTACACTATGCTACAGCTTATAAATACTCTTATTTATTAGCAGTTCGAACACGATACGTATGCTAACCTGTTTTTAGATTATGGTTTAAAACGAATTTGAATTCTCGAAATCGATTGAACTAGTGCAGATAAGAGATTATGACAAACCAAAGCCTCATTAATTTAGTTGATCATGGACTGTAGAGGTTTGTTTGTGGACGAGTTGACCTGTATCATGACGTGGTGTTGTTTAATTCAACTCAAGTTAATTTTTAGCTCTCACTTGAAACGAAAATGTTCAAGCCACATTTCTGAAGGTTATTATGTGAAATTTGAATGCACTTTGAATTATAATATTTTATTTTCTTCCATTGGCTTTAATCATGGTTTTTAAAGTGGTGCCGCTGCTGTAGGACGTTGTCACTGGAGCTTGATGTTGGAGGAGTCTTGCTATGATAAGGCTGGTTTGTCCAATATAGGGCAAGTATATCAGTATGGGAGGAATGACAAGAGGGGGGGCACATCGTTGCTGTATGCTGCGATGAATGGTTTTGTCTACAATTTTCTTTG
>JAUELC010307625.1:0-14974 GCA_031471745.1 Cryptochiton stelleri
GTCATTATCGTGTTCAGCATCTTCGATTACATTAAACGATCTCTTTTTGGCAAATTTATGTGATCTTAGAAAATGGAGCATGTTGATTGTCCCCTGGAGACCTAATTTGCATAAAACTGAAAAATGTCTTCAAAAAGATTGTGCTAAAGCCGTTTTTGGAAAGAAGGTTTTAGGTGAAAGAACGGGTCACTTAGACTCATGAAAAGTATATCACCTTTTCCCCTCACCATCCATAGCTTTTGAAGTATTAGTGTTTAGCGGTTTTTGAGGTATTAAGTACTAAAGAGTGTCTAGAATAAAAATTAAATAATCCTAACGATTTCAAAAGGGATTCTGGCCATAAGGCTCAGAACCTCTAAACAGAAATCTTCCCTGAGCGGCTGGCACCGGGACAAGCTTGGCTGTATGAAGAGAATGTACCCTGAACAGACGTCGGATCAGTATTCAATCAACTATTACTAAATGCCATATTTAGATTACTGTATTTAAAGCAAAATAAATTAAACAATAAAAACTGATGTGGATTCAAGATTGATTTTGTTTGTATATAAATATTATAATGCATATGACTTAAAAACTCCGCCGTCTTTACTTTACTGTTGGGAGTACCACCGCCGTCATATAATTGAAATACCCATGATTATGGCGTTAAACACCAATCAGTAAATCAATCGTCCAAGCTTATTACCTCATAACGCTACAAACTACATGGGGAAAAAAAGTGCCTAAAGGTTGGATCGAACTGCTAGACTCTGAATCTTGAGGTTCAGAGTCTAGCGCGCTAACCACTACGCCATTCTGACAGATACATGTAATCAGTCAAATAATATTGAGATACGTGTTTTGAATACATATCTCAAAATAGTTTAGTTTTGATTTCCAACTTTTAAACTACTTATATCAATGGCATGAATTTTGCAAACTTATCTTGTCTTCATAAAATAAATCTTCCGTATTAAATTCAACTCTTTATGATGAATCGTTCTAGAATTTAGGACGTCTAAACGAGTTTATAAATTTCTGCTCCCCTATTTTGGCGGTCTATTAATTGACTTATAACTTAATGATGCCTATATAAATGATTGCACTTGGTTATAGTATACTTAAACAACAAATGGTCAAACTTATAAATAGAAACCAATGCAACTATATGATATATGGAGAGAAAATGAAATGCAAATGTTTTTTTTTTATGTTTGGAGCCTTATAAAGTCTTGTCATTTTTATAGGAAGTAGACCATATCTGTCGCACGTTATAGTGCACATACAGGACTATATTCCATGTAAAATTCAGCAGTCTACATCAAGCGGTTTTTGATCACGTGACCATTGAAAACGGCCCATTTTGTAAGTTTGACCGGAAATAACGTCAGAACTATAACTTTTACTGAAAAACAAATTTGTTAGCTGTACGCTCCATAAAATTATGCGTCTAATGATTTATATCAATAACCAAAGGTTTGACATTTCTATCACGTGACTTTTTATTGATAATTTGACCAATCATATCTTCATTGTCTTTATAGTTAGAAAAATGAGTTTCTCAAACTTGATAACACTAAGTTTGGACTACATAATTTTCAAATTACAAAGATGTAACTTTAACCGTTATTTAGTTTTTAATTTTAAGAGACATCTTATGTAATCTAATATGGCGGCATTATTACGTAACAGATCGAAAAGAAAAAAGTTATCATTTCAAGCTTATATAAAATGCTGTTAAAAAAAGTAAACATACTATCTATGACATAAACGGTTTTCGAGAAAATTGGTCGGAAGAAGAAAAATTTAAAAAATAGACTAGAAGGCGTTTAAACGATTTTCTCAATTTAACTCCCCTATGTCTGCGGCCTATTAATCGACTATTAATGTAACCATGCATATGAAAATAATGCAGTAGGTTATAATATACTTATACAAAAAATTATCAATCGTATAAAGAAACATACATGCAACTTTTTGAAATATAGAGAGAAATTAAACTACAAAAATTCAACATTTGTTAATGTTTGGGGCCTTATAAGTCTTGTAATTTTTACCGTAAGTAGAATAGGAATATGGCGCACTAAAGAACAAAAATAGGACTGATATCGAAGTAAAATTCAGATGTGTTCCTCTATCGGTTTTTGATCACGCCACTGTTAAAAATGGTACTTTTCCAAACTTTGAGAGGAAATGACGTCATAACTATAAAACTTGGGAAAAAGACAATCACCTAGTATGACTCGTCAAACAAAGCTGCGTTCAACGATATCCATGAGTAAACCAAAATAAATACGTACGTCAGAAGTGAAAAATCACGTGACGTTCGGACAATCATAACTCTTTTACCAATAATGTAATCTATTACATTTTCTAAAACTTCTATCAGAAGAGATTGAAATATAAGCCTGCCAACTTTCAAAGCTTGTTAAGCAAAAAGCCATGATTTGAATATTGCAGCGTTCTGACGTCAAAGTTAAAAATTATCTTCACGTTTGAAGCGAGCCAGGATAGATTGTGATTGTATGGAGCAAACGGTTTTTCAACACCATCAACAGTTTCCGAGAAAAGTGGGGGGAAGAAAAAGAATAAAAATAATAATCTTTCCGATTTCAAAAGGTTACCCAAGTAAACTTGGAAACCCAATAACTCGCATGGTTCGTCACAATCATTGAACAGTGTATGTAACGTTGCCACAGTTGAATAAAGCGCATATATACATTTTTCTCGGCGGAAATATGTTCGGAAATATCAAAACAATAGCACCAATTCTGTAAGCTAGCATTGCACAAGCGTAGCTACGGGCTTTTGATTATCGACTCTAAGACCCGGATATGACATGCGCACTCGACACTGTTATCTGGCTTATTCGACAAGTACAAACTGGAGGACAGAGACGCGGGACTGCAAATCACCACGTGACTTAAGAAGACTCATTTAGATTCACACAAAGAGCCCTTTCTCCCATAAAGTACCTTCCGGTCGGTGATTGTGGCTGAAGAACCATTTACCTTAAAAAGGTTCTTCAAAGAACCTTCTCAACATATAAAGAACCGTTTCATAAACATATTTTCTTAGAGTGCAGTTCGAGTTTTTAATACTCCTGGTAAGACTTAGTGAGTATTTAACGTTTTAATTTAATATTCAGAAACTCTTCAGTTAAGTGCAGTTATTAACACTGTTAAGTAGGCCTATATTTAAATCTTGATAAACGACGCTTTCACCGACATTAAACGGTGATCGATAGTACACCCGGGAGTTAAAAATATGTAAAACCTGTTGGTTTGCTAACAGCGCTTGTTAATGAAATTACAAAAATCCTCAATAAAGAAATCTTAAAGTATACCTTTCCCCAGGAGTAAGATCTGTTTTTCCATTTGTCAGAATAACTCTGCCGTTGATTGGATGTGGTGGTGCGGAACAACTCAACACTGCTGCAACTGATACTATCTTGATGCATCTACATGTATAGATAGGACATAAATTACATTTTTTGTCGTTTTTTTTAATTAAGCAGTCTCTTAATTATTACAGATAATTTCAGAAAATTGTGCAAATGGTGCTTTTCAGCTTAAAATAATGTCTGCACTAAAATCCCCAAATAACGACAATAACGTTAAGACAAGAATAAAAAAAACATAAATGCATAATTGGAAAGCGAACAGCGAAAACAATAAAAACATTACTACTATGATTTCGAATAGCACAGTTATTAGCGTCTTCTAATTTATAGATTTATTTATATGCTGTTTTCTACCGAACCGAATTTTATTGTACTTATATGATGGACGATCCAGTTTCAATAGCGTAGGAAAATGGTCAACACCCTTAACAAACAAATTCTTTAATAATTGGAGCTTTATTCTCGTCAATATCTATGATAAATAAACATATATGAATGAAAACGAAAACACACGAACTCCAGCAAATTACTGGCAGCCTTTCCACAATGACATATGGATATGTTCTAGCGTAGATGATGACCTAGCGTAGTTGATGACAAACACGAAGTCAGCGACGCGCGGAACCGGTGTTGTCACAGGGGCTATTCTTTCTTCTAAGACAAACGCTTAAAAAATAGTTTTGCAAAGCTCTCAAGTTTTGTATCTGGACGTATTATATGTTCGTATATGATTACCCGGGACATGTACATTCACTTCAGCTCAAGATCTAGGTTAAATATGGATAATATCTTGTACACTATATTTTGTTTAATTGGCATATATTTCACAAAAGACAGGCCAGAAATAACACACAAAAAATAACAAACAAACAATATATTTATATTATTTATTTGAATTTTCATTTGGTATTTAGCGCCATACTCAACGGTTTATTACTTTTTAATGTCGGTAAATGAAAAAAAACAGGGGGAAACACAGTAAAATCCACCCGCGTTCTTCGAATCCACCGGTGGGCTTTCCTCGTATAACCGTGGGTGTTAGTGCGAGTTTAGTTTTACACGATTATGTTAATTTGATATAGCTAACGCAGTGTTACAAAAAAGTGTGAAATTAATGGCCGTTTTTTATGCTTATGTTTTATACATATAAATATCTATAAATTAATATAAAGAGACACGAATTGGAATTGGCCTACCTTGGCAGAGTTGAACTCCAAGTCCCGCTGTCAAGACACTTGAGCGAGACAGAACTCGACGGCTCTTGTTCGTAACCTGGTAAACACGTGATACTTATCCGAGAATTGACACTGTAAGAACTTTGCACTGGAATTATCAGGCCATTGGATATAACAGGCAGCTGACAAGTTATACCTGCCAAAAAGAGTCGTCCGCTTAATTGTAACACAAATCTGTATGTTTTGTTTCATTATTTTTTCAAATAGTGTCGTTTATTCTTTTCTTAAAATGTTCAATTGAGCCCTTCAGAGAAATCATTCAGGCATTTTCTGAGTATTAACAACATTAAATATTCGTGCAATGTTTTATCAAGTTACTCTACTGATAATCAAATAGCTGGTGTGTGCATTCCAACAGAACTTATGTTTCAAACCATATGGTAATTATATTTGAAATGATTGCAATGCAGTTTTTTGATCTAAAGATCAGAAATGTTTCAGGAACTGTCAAACACTTTTTCACTTTTTGAAACGGCTTGTTTGTCGAAAGAGGCGAAAACAGAGTCATCTTTATATGATAGAACAAATCAATTTATTTACAAAACTCGTGGTTAATTATTTTGTTTGATTCTTAGTTTTCTACTGAACGTCAAGTAAATGGGGATACTATATGGTGGCTTGTTTACGGCATGTTTCATATAATTATTTGTCTCACATAAAACAACCCAAATCACTACAAATTCAAACCTGGAAAAAACTAAATAGTGCAAATAGATGGTTAGGGTTACATATGGTTACATAAACTATTGCAGCACATGTTAGTATATATTTACTTGTTTATTATTCAGTGTCATTAATAAGAGCAATTTGGCATTGGCAGTCTACCATACATGTATATTCCCTTCATTGAGGAGACAAATTATGGCAAAAACAAATATTGAACAAAAGTAATGTTAATACATTGATAGGGACTATCATTTGAAAATTACTTTACTCTTTGTTTTCTCCTCTTATAACGGTAATCGTGATATATATGTACTTCACTATGTTTCATAAGCATTGTATGTACCACAGGTAGGCCTTGTTCCTGTCCAACGTCCATTTTGACAAGTCAACTGAGAGTCCCCTGATAAATTCCAACGATTGTTGCAAAAATAGTGGACAATGGCTCCTTCTGACCAATCAGAACCCTCGTATCTGCCGTTATGTAGATTCGGAGGTTGTTCACAATTCGGTTTCTTCTGAACTGATTAACAAAACGAGAAAAGATTATGTTTGACTTTGTTCGCAATCGCCTATATATGATCACTGTTTTACAAAACTGCTCTAAACACAACATATTAACAAAGCAAATAGGTTAATCAATTCGTACTTTGTGTTTGTGCATCAATAATTTGCCATTTTTCCGCCTTAACATATCCTATTGGCAGGTCCATTATTGATTGAATCGACCTGCTTGCTGATACATGTGCTTGATGCTTGTACCACATCGTATTAAAGATGCACATTCTATCTTTGTTGAAAACGGTATGGGAGCGTCAAGAAAAATCCCAAAGCACAATAAATGCCCTTCTGTCATTAAATTGTTTAACTTAACGTCAATAATAAATAAAAAGGTACCACAAGATGGCGCTATGCCTGTCCACTTCCCGTTCCGGCAGACCAGTGTGTTATCACCAAAAAGAGTTCCACTGTTACAGAAATAGTAAACTCTGCCGGAATCTTCCCAGAAAGATCCATCGTAACCACCATCTTGTAAATCCGGGGGTGGCCCACATGACGGAACTTAAAAGTCAAATGAGTTTGGTGGAGTTAGATTTCGTAAACTGTGCAGATTAAATTATGATATCAAAACTGTCTGCATAAGGTTAACCTTCATTGAGAATCTTTATTCACAAATTTATTTATAATATACAGCATCACGTGAAATATATACGTTAAGGCCTAAACAGTGATCCTGTTAATACTATTGTACGATTTTCATTTAATATAGTGTCAGTTGAAATTAATTTAATATAAATAAATGAATATAATTTTCTCCCTGATCTCCCTACTGTTGATTGTTAAGAGAAAAATCGGGAATGGTCACGAGAGGCAATCAGTGCTCGCCTCATCATTTAGTTATTAAACACCTGATAAACATATCACAACGGCGTAGACGCTTACCACATACGGGTGCTTGCCCCCTCCATTGTCCATTCCTGCAAACCAGTTCTTCATTCCCTCTTATCACTTGCTGTTGATCACAACGGTAGACAGTTATTCCACCCTCTGTCCTATTAGATGACCCTGATTGCCTTGCGTTGGATACATATGGTGGAGGTCCACAGCTCAACACTTCAGAAATACAGGTTACTTCATTATCAACTAGTCAAAGCGCCATTACGTTGAAACATGCATTCTGTGTTAAATTATTTAACTTATTTGAAGACTATTACCTGCTCGTATGTTATTGGCGGAAGCCTATGGAATAAATATAGTATGCAGCCAGATAGTAACATTAACACATACACCTGTGGCCCACGGATTGGCACTGATCTCTCGAGACGTAAGGAAGTGTGGCCATAATGTGATTGCTTTATGCACTGGTCGATTATGGATATGTAGGGCCTACAGTTATAGTGAGTAATAGTAGTGATAAATACACTAACTGCTAAAGTTTAGTCATCTGAATACATACAAGTAGTTTTATAAATAACTTGACAAGACTTCCACACACTCAATACCTACGGCATTTCGGTTTAACGCCAGTCCATTGTTTTTCGATGCACACTAATTCATTATCTCCAGTCAGAATATAATGGCGATCGCAGAAATATTTTACGCGACTCCGTTCGCCCCATTCCTTCCCCTCTACAAACCCGTTATCCAGGGATGGAGGTTGACCGCATGTTTGTTCTACATAAAATATAAAACAAATGGAAATAAGAGAAATAGAAAAGCCGCAAAAGAAAGTTTAGGCAGGGATCATCCATTGTCCATAAATTGCAAGGAAAGAATTTACAATGGCATGATTATGAATTTAGTTGCTTTATTCACAGTCCTTCGATTCATACAGTGAAAATTAAATGTTGAATTCTGTCTGTCTGTCTGTCTGTCTGTCTCTGTGTTTTTCTTCTGTTTTTATTGTCACAATATATAAAGAAATAAGGACGGTTTCGGTTAAATCAAGTCAAATCTGAATGGTTAATACTGTAGACCACATATGAAATGAGAGTTTTGGTAAAGTTTGATACAGATAGTTTCTCCATGCCATATTTTTACTGCACATTTTGTTATATTATGTTTGAGTGCACTCTCATAATTGCTCCACTGAAAGGTGTTTACGGTATTAAATCAATGTTGCGAAGCTATCTGAACCAAACTTACTGCTCCAAGCTAGAAAACAAATACGAGGTTTAATTCTATTCGTGTACTATTGTTTACCAAATGAACACGTTTTTCCAAACAGTCCATCCGGGCAGCTTGTACATCCTCCATACCTGTCAGAAGAACATGTCTGACAGTTCTGGAATTGACCGCAGATAGATTCCCTCGTGTAGGGTTCTCCATCACACGGTTGACAATTTGTCATTCTGTCGTAGCACCTATTCAGTTAAACAGAAAAAAAATATAGCATATTGCACAGTGAGGTTTGAATATCATATATATTGCTTGAATGAGAAAGGAAAGGGATGGTTTAGGTCGTGGACACATACAATAAGGGGTATCTTATAACCTCACATTTATATTCAATTTCAATCCGTTGATGAATACGAAACTTTGAGTGTACGTCAACGCACTCGCGGCAGTTTGGGGATTAGTTATTAAAGCGGATTAACCAATGGGCAAGGCAACCATATCCCAAGGGAACATATCTGCAATCCAGAAGTTATGACTAAAACATAGATGTCAGTAGTATATTACATCATATTTCTCCATGCACAGATACTTTACATGAAATACTGAGCCGTTATGTGTACGAAATATAATAATGGATACAAATGTTTTTAAAAAGATGGGAATTGGGACAATCAGCGACATCATATTCTGTTGCTGACGTTTGGCCTCTTACTAAATTCCCTTTCAAATTCCTCAGTTTATCTTCTACTATGTGGTATTTTAGCTTGTTACGCGGCGCTGGTATTCCTCCATGTATAACTTCATTATTGGCAAGTTGCAACTTCAAAACTGTAATCAGCTCGAACACATTAGGATGAGCCTTTGTTTACCAAGTGCCTTCTGTTCGCAGGCTTGTCTTCAGATGTTACTCATAACTTATAGAAATAGCACACCCACCTTCACGGCATCAGACGGATGACTGTGACTAGTTTGACATGAAAACATTATTTTCAAATGTGAAGATCATCCATTTGTACAACAAATCTACCATGATTTGGATTTGCGCCTAGTATTTCAACTACATATGGTAATGGTATTTAGAATTTTGTTGGGGCATTCAAACCAAATATATAAGTAGGTTTGTGCGCCCCATAACTTAACATTGAGCTGACTTTAAATGTATATAACTAATATTACTAATTTTCTAGATGGAAGATAAATAAATGTTTCTATTATATATATATATATATACACACACACACGTGTTAAGCTATGTAGAAATGTTATGACATATAGGACTAGGAATAGGTAAAAGACAGCTGGAGGTTATTTACAGGAGTTTTAAGGAAAAAGGTACATATTTAAAATCTACGCGAACGCAGAATAAAAACAGAAAGGCCATTATTTTAGTCTTTCTGTATTATCCTCGATTTTGTGGATTGAGAGGTAAATATCCTGTGTAGATTACCCGCGTAAATCAACCAATGAAAAGCCAGATCAGCTGGCGGTGAAAAATGTTTCGCTTCGTGTATTTTGGCGGATTGAGAGAAGAAACTGTAGCGTCGATCAACCAATGAAAAATTAGAGAAATGCTACATGCTGTTTTCGTTGCGGTCCGTGCTTTTTCTATTTATACCTTCAATTTCCCAGGCAGATATCATTCTTCACTTCATTTAACCTGAAAGAAGCAGAAACATGTCTGGACGTGGTAAAGGTGGCAAAGGACTCGGAAAGGGGGGTGCCAAGAGACACAGGAAAGTTCTTCGTGATAACATCCAGGGTATCACCAAGCCAGCCATCCGCCGTCTTGCCCGCAGAGGAGGTGTCAAACGTATATCTGGCCTCATCTACGAAGAAACCAGAGGTGTCCTGAAAGTTTTCCTCGAGAACGTTATTCGTGATGCAGTCACCTACACCGAGCACGCCAAGAGAAAGACTGTCACCGCCATGGATGTAGTCTACGCTCTCAAACGACAAGGCCGTACTCTGTACGGATTCGGAGGTTAGACGTCCACGGACTGTCCCATTCCAAAGGCCCTTTTCAGGGCCACCCAATTCTTCCCGAAAGAGATCTTCCAGTTTTGCACATTTCTGTTCTTGTAATTTGATTTTAAAGACCTATAACTGGCTGTAGCACTAGTTAGCACACTGCCGTACGGTCAAATAAAAATCCGAAGGTCTGAGCCACTCCGACTAATTTATATTATATCAAATGTTAATACTATCTCTTCTCTAAACGAAACGCAATAAAATAGTACTCGATCGTTACTCGCAAAGTTCAGAAATTTATCTAACCTTTCGGAAAAAAATATCTGAAGGAAGTGCTAAATAAACCTATTAAACATCAACCGAGTAAAACTAAAAACTGCCTGTACGGTACAACACTAGATGCAGAGGTCTGTATCTCTATATGTCTATCATACATGTAGATATAAAGATACCAAGTACACTTGCTTGATTTGGTTGACATGATTGGTGTTTTACTTCTTTTTTTTCATATTGCCTAACGGCTAAAAATTGAGACCTAAGGTCTGAGCCCCTCCTACTAGATTGATTTGTGTTTTAACGCCGTCCCTAAGAATATTTCACTTGCATGACGGCGGTATACTTCCTTCCATCAGCAACACCATCAACTCAACAATAATATGAAATGCTATATAATTACTTAAACCTCCGAAAATGATTGTATACTTTGCAAATTCATAAAATTATTACTGTAAGACGTACATCTTTGAAAAAAGGGTTAAAATTTTTTTTAAATATTTTTTATAAGTTTATATAATTTTTGCAAAGCTAGTACATTGCGTCAATCTACAACAAACAAAATACAAATCGATCAAATCTGTTTTTTGTTTTGTTATATTGCATGAAATGTGGTAAAGCCCACTGTAAAATGTAAAAAAACTGTCGGGTATTTAGTGACAGTTGGTCGTTCTCCTATCGATATTTAATCATTTGTATATTTCCTGAAAGGAGAGTGACAGTGTGAAAGCTCCCCAAAACGTTGGCTCCTACGAACGATATTTTGTTCGTAGTTTAAACACTGTTTAAATAAAAAACAAACTATTGAGCTGGCAAATAAATAAAGACTTACAGTTAGTCACTTTGGATATCCTCTTTGATTTGAGCCCATAATCGTTAATAAACACGCTTAATTTATGACAAAATCAGGGGTTTTCTAAGAGCCATTCATTCTGTGGCCAATTTCTGTAAGCTGCTTACATGTATGTAGGTAATGAGAAGCGAAGCTTTTCATGGGATTTCTCACTGTCACTCTCTGCCCAGCAAATAACAAAAATTATTAAATATCGATAGGAGAGTAACTAACTGTCACTAGGTGGAGGCAAGCAAATTTTTCTATCTTCATTTATAAACAATCTATATTAGGCCTACCTACATGTATACAATCAGTAACGATGGCTGTAACTGTGTTGCAACTAAGTTCAGTTACTCAGATAAGCTACATGTACAATGTAGACATGCATATTGCATCTAAAGTCCTTCAACTGTACAGATCAAACTATTACCATACTATTTATACACATTATGGCAGTAAATAGTTGGAAATTCTAATGATATAAGCAGATCAATTATACAAATCATGATGAAATTGTAAAAATTTTACCCGGGCTTTATCATGTGTCCTTGTTTTTCACCATGGTCACAGGTAAAAGGATCTTTGTGCAGCTTTCAACCATGCACACTGAACAGCACAAAAAAGAAGTAGGTTGTGAAGCAAGGACACGCTGCCCTATATATTGAATGACATGTGCTTCCTTTTTGTAAATGTCCTAATAAACCAAACATATATCCAAAATGTAACAGGATCTTAACAGTTAAATTTGAATCAACATCCTGATATAAATTTACCTAACCGAACAATTCCTATATATATTATATTACTAAGACTTGATACATGTACATGCAACTGACATATGTAGATGAAACAAGTACATGTATGCTAGTAGCCCTACTATGATATGGGCCCAGAACCAAAGCAAACCGGTTCATCAGTCCCACATCCAGTATAGGCCTACTGCATCACATGAGAGAATTTGTAAATGTTTGCTGTGTTAATACATCGCTTCTTATATGTTTTATTAAACCATAAGGACGGCAGATGCAAATTTAGCAGATTTTGGTCAAAATAATGTTATGATCTTGCCATAAACTTTGGTCTACAATTTATTTTGTTGTGATATATAAAAAAAAAATCAGTTTTATGACTAGTCAGTTAATGGTTGACTGCACACAATAAAAGAGTCTGTTATCAGCATATATGCATTTCAACAACAAAAATACATACTAGTTTACCCATTAAAAATCTACTGTAAGGATATACATTTAAGTACATATGTTACTCACCTTGTTTTAGTGGTATCAGAGGTTGATGCAGACAGACATGTAACACTGTGGACTGTATAGCCTCAGTTAAATTGTGACATATACATGTACAGAAGCGGATAGGCTTTTTTGGGAGGGTGGGGTGGGATGTAGGGGAGCTAAGAGTGTTAAATGGCCTGAAAATGTGTTGAAATTTCGTTTTGCGTGAATTTTTCACGATGGCATATATATGTCAGTATTTTGTTTTGCACAGAATTGTCTTCCTCTTTTCCCCGAAAATGGGGGCAATAGCCCCACCCCCTCCCTCCTGGCGCGTACCCATATGGCCTATGGATACAAATATATCTTACTAGTTAAAAACTTCCTTCTTCATTAATGTGTTCTAATAGTCCAAGAAAATACATGAAGTAAGATAAATATTTCAACATTTAGCTTATATATTTGCTTACAAAGAACCATCCTGGTAGGCAGGGAAAGCAATTTCTTGTGGAAATTGCTTTAACATATAACATATAATATAATTATCCACATTTTTGCATAGTTTCAAACTTTAAGTGGATCTACTTTGCATGTAAATAAAAAAAAAGCTTACACAGAAAGATAAACAAGGAAATCTACCGTTTATTACTGACTTTCAAAGAATTGGATTTCTATTATTTATCTGGAAGAGAGTAAAACTTTTGTATTTTTTAAGACAATTTTTTTTCCCCATTCTAAAAGTGTATTGTCAGTTTCAAAATTCCTATGAAACATTTTTAACCTAATGTCTAAATTGTCATAACTGCTTCATGATAAACTTAACACAGACAGTATGAAGAATTAGAACATTTACATGTACCTACAAAAATCAAGGTAAACAAGTTGTAATGCACTTAAAGTTATATTTGATTATCTGATAAAGTCTACTGTTGAGTACATACATGTTAGTCAGCTTAAAATATATTTTTTCAAAATATCTTTTTTTTTTATATGGTCTAATAATAATAATCCTGGAAAATCAAATAAATATTTTAACATTAAAACCAGCCTTGGCTATGCAGGGCCATCCTGTTAGACAAGGAAAACAAGCAATTTATCATGGACCACAGTGTAAATCTATATTTATTAACCATTTGAATATAAGATGTTTTTCATGAATGTTCCAGGATGCCCTTTGTGTGACAAAGAAACAGGACTTACACCAGGAAGATAGTTTTTTTTTCCATTCTGAAAACCTTAATCCAAAGATTAATGAGAAATATTCTTCACAGATGTGTTCTTTACTCAGTTTTCATAACAGTTCTAGGATAAACTCACATTGAAATAATACACCATTCTTAAAGGTTATTTCAGACAAATGACAAGCTCCCAAAAGGGAGTTTTGTCTGAAACAGAACTTTGTTCCTTGGGAACTTTGTCCTGAAGAAAGTTTTGCCTGGAATGGAACATTGATCCTTGGATGTTTGTCTTTAAAAGGGTGTATTTTCCCAAAAGGGATTTTTGGTCGAGAGACAGATTTATTCCTTTGGAGTTTTGTCCTAAAAGTAGTACTGTCCTGAAGACATTTTTGTCCTACGGGAGTTTTGTCCTGAAGGTAGTTTTGTTCTAATGGAGTTTTGTCCTAAAGGGATTTTTGTCCTGAAGGGATTTTTGTCCTAAGGGAGTTTTGTCCTAAAAGGAGTTTAGTCCTGACGGCAGTTTTGTTGTAAGGGAGTTTTGTCCTAAATGAAGTTTTGTCCTAAAGGGAGTTTTGTCCTAAGGGAGTTTTGTCCTAAAGGGAATTTTGTCCTAAAGGGGGTTTTGTCCTAAGGGAGTTTTGTCCTAAAGGGAATTTTGTCCTGAAGGTAGTTTTGTCCTAAGGGAGTTTTGTCCTGAAGGCAGTTTTGTCCTAAGGGAGTTTTGTCCTAAGGAAGTTTTGTCCTAAGGAAGTTTTGTCCTAAAGGGAGTTTTGTCCTAAAGGGAATTTTGTCCTAAAGGTAGTTTTGTCCTAAGGGAGTTTTGTCCTAAGGGAGTTTTGTCCTGAAGGTAGTTTTGTCCCAAAAGCAGTTTTGGTCGAAAGAGAATTTTATCATTGGGAGGTTTTTCTTGCAGAGAGGTTTGTCTTGGCAGTTTTTCTAAAGGGATTTTTTTTTCCTGAAGGAATTTTTGAAAGTTTTGTAAGCTACATGTAAAAAGGGAGCAATGTTCATTGTGTATTTTGTCCTTAAGGTAGTTTTGTCCTGAAGGAAGTTTTGTTTTAAAGATAACTTAGTTTATCCTTGGGATGTTTGTCCTAAAGGGAGGGGTTTTTTTTCTCTCAGGGTAATTTTGTCTTACAGAAATTAAGTTTTGTTGGAAGGGAGTTTTGGGAAATGGTTTGTTTGGCCCTAAATTTAAGGCTTTTGTCCAGAAATTGAAAAAAATCTATTTAGAAATGTACATGTATGTGACAGAAAGGCAAGATTATTGAGATAAGGTGGGCTTTTTGCTAAATATAGTTCCATACTTTGAATGTGTTACAAAATGAACACATTAACAATAAGTTAACCTGGCAGAGACAAATATTAAATAAATGCAATTTTATATCACAATCACGCTCTGTACTAAGGGAGCATAAACAAATTCTACCTAAAAAAATAGGGTACCAGTGAACGGGTGCAGTATACGCCTGCCGCAAGTTGTTGGTTTGCCACCTCTAATGAGGCAGGAAGTTCTTGGTCTACCACCTCTATTTGTGCAAAGCATCAGCTTCTGCAAAGTGTTCATTTTAAAGTTATGGCCTGCACAATAT
>JAUELC010307736.1:0-14971 GCA_031471745.1 Cryptochiton stelleri
CCCCCCCCCCCCCCCCCCCCCCCCCCCCCCCCCAAATTGAACCTTGCCTTGCACTGTCCACAGTTTCTTTACAATTTCACTTTGGCCGAGTTATATTAAAACAATACTTTAGACACAGCCCTTTTCTAATTACCCGACCATAAAGTTCACGTCAAAAGATGAAGAATAAAACAAGAAATAAAATCAGTAGTGTCATAAGGAGAGAAGAAACCAATAACGTAACTGTATCCGACGTCTTTCAATTATATAAAACCTGAACTTAATTACAAAAGTGAAAGTGAGATCAATTTATCCAGTTAGCCCTGTTTCAGTGTAGGGAGAAGAAATAGTTTATTAGCCTTGTTCTTCTGTTAACAAACACGCCACTCCTAGCTCATTAAATCTAAAAAAAGGAGTAGTATTTTAATGTCGATATATCAATAAAAGCCAGCAGCGAACGGTACTTTGTAATAGCGCTAAAGTCTATCAGTATTTTAGACGTTAGTGAATGAAGTAGAATGCGCCCCCTTTTTAAATTGTGCTGGCACCATCAACATTTTAAAGTGTATAGTCTGTTTATACGTCTGTCTGTCAGTAGAATTCACCTGACCATACTTTATTAGCCTAGTAGTCAATACTTTCAGATAACATCAGTTCTCTGATCAGTGGTCTGCGCCATTAAGGAAGTCTCCGGGCATGTTTCTTCCATTTGAGAGTACAGTGCTTAACTCGGGCGTTAATACGGTCCACTGAGCATAGATGGTGTTGTAAAGGCTCTGATATCTATGTAGAATAGACTCTAATCTTCGCGATAATGAGTTCTTTAACAGCGCAAATGGAGTGAAATCAATTGGAAAAAAACAACAACCCACAATTTATCGTAGAAGATCTATCAGTTAAATAGCATCATTGTGTAGGCGCAGATGCCCGATATTGTTCTTTGGACAATCTTAAAATGAATGGAACACCTTAAAGACAATCATAATGTCCATAAAAAACATGGTTTCTTGTCCAGGTAACATATCTGGTTACTAAGTTTAACAATTCTTACTACTGTTATAAATATAAATTGAAGATTAATCTGAAAAAGGAATTTTATTTTTAGTCCTGGTTTATTCTCGGTAAATAAAATTCATTTAACATATGACCCGTCATATACAGTGCAGATAGCGGTGACTAACTGTGGTCTAGTTAAACCTAGTTGTCAAAAGTTGCCAGTGGTGTGAAATTTAAGTCAATTATTACTCTTTTAAATTTCTTAATGCCAAATATATGCACGTAGACAAACTGTTTAGTTGCAAATAAAACTTACCAAATCCACAGTATGTTTATTTTTGGAGAAGCTTAAAGAGAAAAAAAAAAATTAAAGAGCTAAAAAACATAAGCACACTTGATCTCAAATTTAAGACACTTAGCCCGTTCGGTTTTCTACGTAAGTATTTAATTTGATCGGCGTGTGGACATGGAGCTTGTCACTTGGAATGCCAATTTAGTTACCCTAAGGCGATGATTTACTGTGCTCTGGCTCCGTTTAACAAATTACTTCAACATGTTCAATTGAAGGGTTTGAAGTGAACGGGGCAGCGGATGGCTGGCATCAGCGTGGATGGTCCAACAGATGTTTGCGATTTCTGGTTTCTAAGTCCGGCTGATGGCCTGTTTTGTTATATGGTATCGCAGACTTCAGTGGGCTATTGATTAACGGACAAATGGTTGTATATACACACTCTGTATCCCATTCTCCGATGCTCTTGGATCAATGTGATTATTCTTTCCAGTCGACTATGAAGAAGTTGTTGTCCTGTCTCTATTCTATATGACACATCTGCTCTATTCTGGAAGAAATAGGAAATGACCTTTTGAACCTCATATCACCCCATTCTTCCTTACATTATATAAGTGGAAAAAGGAAATTATTTTTCACAGTACGCTACGGTTTAATTTGTACTAAAACAAGATATGCCTATTCAGTACTCAGAAAGGTAGCACCACTAATTAAATTAAAGAAACGTATTTGAGAGCTGCTAGATTACAGGTTTCTGGAGATCGCTGACTCCCTACTACTTGTAGCTCTAGTTGAATTAGTCATACCAATTTAAGAAAGATGTTTGGAAGAAACTGCCTGTATTCTCACATAAAGCCTTCACGCTCAACGTAGACTGAATACACCTCATGTTAAAACCAAGCTGTGTGGATGCAGCTGCTGGTTGAATCTTCTGGTGAAATACAATGGGGGAAAGTGAGCGCATAGTGGAATGAAATTAAGAAACATTTAATCCGAAACGATCATTCCCCAGAGTAGGACGCCGTCATTCACCCGAGTAAACAAAGAGCGCATCGCCGTATCCCAGAAGATTCTGGAATGAGTCAAATGAATGAATATACTGAGAAAAATGTTCTTGAATGTACTAAGAAAGAATGAAAAATATGTATCCATTTTTTCTTCCACACGCATGTGATATTAAACTGATGGTATATTTTTTGCTTTCATCATCTGGCGATTTCTTTTGCATTAACTTTGGTATTTCGTCCATAACACCTAAGTGTTACATTTGTTACTAATTACCTTTGTTGACTTAGGCTTTATTATGTCCCAACTTTGGAATTTTTGCCAAATGTAGCTGATAAAATACTTCTGGACAATTCCTCTAGATATTTTCCTGCGTTCTCAAGCAGGTGAGATCAGTTGGTTATTATTATGTACTTGCACTAGTATTTCCTCCCACAGCTATCAGTACATTCTCAGCACGCCTCTTTGTCTGGACTGATACGTATAATATCTCAATGCATATCACATTGTTTATGTTTGGCTGGGAACTGAACGACGAATTGTACGCAACCGTATGGGAGAGGATCTGAACCTGTGCTAGCGTACTGTTGATGATACTGCGAACTTTTTTAAGGACGGTTTAGTCGGCATCGGATATTGTTTGAGCCTGATTGCCTGAAAGGTCACATACAGAGAGATATCGCACATGGAGCGATATCTATTTCTTTACATACGACCTCATTTCCATGCAGTCTCAGATCATTAATATCAGGCACATTCACTTTGAACTGCTACATATCACGGAAGGCTAACATTGGAAATTAGAATCCGACAGCAACATGACACGACAATTATCCATCTGCTTCTAGCGGGAACAATTTGTTCATTGTTCCAAACGAAAGATAGTCCTAAAACACAAAAACAAGCATTTCGTCTTACACTGTACTGTGTAGTGTCGTTTAATAATATTGGCACAAAAGCTATGTGATTGTTTAGTCCAGTGTAATTATATACGCCTTAAAGGTATATCCACAGTGCATACGTTTAAACCGTTAATATATTCGGACCACTGCATGTAAACCTACCAAAGTCATTTATTAATGCTTCTTCTAACTAGGTACTTATAGTTGTGCGGGTTTGTAAACTTCTGAAGGTACATGTAAACAAATCGTTATGAATCAAAATTTACAGAATATGAGGATAAACACTTACAGCATAATCAATTGTTATTAGACCGTCTAAAACCCTTTTGTAAGATGACATCACGTGAACACACATTGCTAGTATATTTGGACTCATATAACCATAGTAAAAGCTATATTCAGACATACAGTGTGATATGAGTATTTACGTGAATCCATACAAACATTTAAAAATAATGAGATATATTATTTTTGATGCTTTTTTGGATTGCATTTGTGCAAAACATTATCAAAAAATCGATCTCAAGTTTATTTTGCTGTACGGAGAGTTTATGACGGAATGGAAATACTGACTATACTCAAACACGGCATTTTTTTCAGGCAATGAAGCCCTACTCGTTCCACATTACTTAAACAGCAAGAATTATCAGCAAATATCCATGGTATGGAAATAACACTGAGTAATAACATATTCCAAATGTAGTATCCTGTACCAAGCCAATGAGTACTTTGGTTCGCCTTGTAGCTGTTAGAAAGAGGTTAAGATGAGGCCTAGAACCAAGTTAAGATGATGGTAGCTATTTCAATCGTTTATTACCACGCGGTCGCCTGTGTGTTAACGGTTTGTCTAATAACTAGTTGTTTTCAAGGAAAAGTGTAATGTTTAGACAGACTATCCCAGTCTGAACCACTCACGTCAAGTCTGGTGTCATAGCGTGGAAATGGCTTAGTTTTCTTTTCTGGGATGGTGCTACTTTGAGCTGTCTGCTGGTTGGGAAAGGTGTTCAAATATGTACGACTACAGACACCTGTCATTCACACGAAACAACACAACTTGTTTTTTACCAATCCTTACGGAGCCTTCGCAGGCGTTGTCTGCGAAACAGGCGTCTAAAAGTTTCAATGTCTTTGAATCCGTTATTTCTGCTCACAGTTGCCTTACTTTACTAACAAATTTCAAAGCAAGGAGAGGAAGTATTGTTTTTTAACTTCTCTCGCACGCTTTCCATTTATTTATTTCATATGTTGCTAAGCACTACCAATCGGCATTACTACTTAAACAACTTGGTCAAATGTTGGTCCTTTATGCAATAGTCTTCAAACTAATAAATAATTAGTTCATTGAATAAACCGAAAGCGAATTCGGAAGTCAAATCTACAGGTTTAGTCGCCTTATCTTAATGATTCCTTTATTTACTTTGTGTTTTATTAAATGGACACTGACATGTTATACCTTTATAAAACGTGTATACACTATCTTTTAAACTGCTACTTGTCCTCGTTCTACATTATGTCTTTGCATTTAAAGAAATAAGAATAGTTATTTCGTTTAAATCTTGTACAGTAAGTTTAACATGCAGCTATCATATGGTAACAAATTCGTAAGCCACAGTATTCATTTTGTTGTAGAGTTGACTGCGTCTAATTTAACAGTTGAGTACCACCTACTGAGCCTTCCACTTTATAAGAGCAAGACCCTGCTCGAGTGATAAACGTTGTCTTATTATCAGGAAGAACTCAGCAGGCGGAGATAAATACATGTTGGCACTGATTGGGTCAAAGTAAATAATCCGCCAGTGAACATAGGCATATGTCGCAGTGAATAACTAGACGATTTATGATTGATTGTTATTACCATTTGCGCTAAACCGGAAACTAATTGTTCCAGACGGGCAATCACGCAAGACTGCTTCTCGTAATGAAATTTATTTTCATTGCTTTTAATGAAAAGCTGCAGGATTACAGAGACAGACCAAAGTCTAATTGCCTCACATCATATAAAAAATATCAAACTCGTTTTTTTTTTATGTGATTAATTGCAATACATCTCAATTTCTGCCCTACACAGCCGAATCAAAACATATGTTTTTGGCAGTTTTCTTTATTAATTACAAATTATAGTTTTCGATGAAAAATCAGCTCTCAGCAAATGAACTGTACGTTTTAATTTTAAACCTGGGTTGAGTAATTGCTATGCTATTAATTATTTTGCTGTTGTGGCACTTTGGCTGACCTAATCAAAGTCTTATTCCAGGGACAAAATGAATGATCGAAGGCATTTTGATACTCTTTATAACTATCTGATTGCTGATATAAATGATTTCAGATGAGGCAAAGTAAACGTCAATTATTATTCATAAAACAAACATAACGAAGACATATGGATACTTTTTTTTATAACTATCTAATTCCTATTATAACTTGTTGCAGATGCATTTCGAATCATAAATATAACATGAAAAACACTTAGAAATTTTCAATATCTTAACATTTCTATAAATATTATACAGTTATAACAGATGTGAAATGACGACTTGATTTAAGATTTTGTTCTATTCTACTCATTGAGCAACCTTACCAATGTAACCATAACAAGCATAGTTGGCAATTTTAAAATGTTAGTTCAGCTTATATTTGCTTGTACAGTGAATGATATATTGTGGGTAGATCGTGGGTTTAATTTTATTAGCATTTTGATTACTCCAAAAGTCATAAATGCAGTACCGTGTATTCGAAAAGAGAACAACGCATATTACCCCTTAGAGAAGTCAATCATTCTATTGCTGCTAAAATAACTGGACGGTGCAGATTTTTTCAATAATATTTGCAAACGTATTTGCTCTTCGGGGTAATAAAATGAATGGTCAGTTTGGTAATATGGGTCTCGCCTAACGGCTCGTCTGATATTACCAAACTAACCATGTAAATACTTCATATGCACCCTCCAACAAACGTCATAACTAGTATTATCGAGTTATTTTAATCGCCACGCCATTGTTTGCCTGTTTAATAAATGACTGACATTGTTAGTAATTACGGTTCTGTTATATTTCCAGGGGGTCTCTTTGAGCCAGAAAACGAGGGGCAGTCTCTTGCTTTTCAGTATGCCATAGCTCAACTCAACGTCAACCGTCATATCTTGCCCCAGACATTAGTAATTTACGATGTCCAAGAGGTTCTAACGCATGACAGCTTCCATGGTTCCAAGAAAGGTAAGATCTAAAAGGTTCACCCGGAGAGCTTAGTCGAGCAAGAGACGAAGCCTTGTCAGCCGTGAACCGATTTTATTCTCTTGCACTGTTTTCCCAGGGCTCCGATATATTTTCTTAAGGCCTCTGCTTCGTATGATGAAGACCAGGTGGTCTTAGCTCCAAAGAACCACAGTCCGCTAAAGTCAATATTATTGGAGACCAATACTGCCCATGATGTCTCTATCAAGTGACACTGACCACATATGCTACTTGGTTTGGATAAAGGCGAATAGCGTACTGTAATCAGAAAACAAGCAGGGAGTAAAGCGTTGCCATAGAAATATACTTTTCCATATATATTCGCACACAAATGTGGAGCATATCATAACATGATATGACATGAAATCATATGTTAAAATATATATTAAAAAAAGAATCACTCTCAATCACAAAATCGAAACAGCAGAAATGTACACTAAAATTCCTCCCTTGACTCAAACAAAAATATTTTATTCGCATTCATAAAGTGATTTACTGATAAGACAACATACTTTATGGATTTCAAATTCATAACTTCCAACTTAAAAAAAAAAACAAAGGTGGGAATCCATAAGGTCTTTTGATGTTATTAAACAACAATATTAAAATGTTACAATGGTAAATAGAACATAATAGTATATGGTTAAGGATATAACTGGTTTTCTACTTTCCCCTATTTTCGGTGATATGTTATTAGTGTGTTCTCATCGGTCAATGCCGGAGGCGAGCGCTACGAACTTAAAGAAAACATAAAGCAGATACTCGGCAAAGCTGTCTCGTCCACCTATTTCGCCAACGATGCAGCTTCATTCACTTTTCAGCAAAGTCACCTAGATACAAATGATCAATTATATATTTTCTTTTCGGATATACTGGGATCTTGACGAAGTGAATGTACCAGCAAAGTAGCTTTACGCGCTTCAAAATGGTTTAGGTCTACACTCAGGATTTCAAAATGCCTTTCGACTGCACAAGTTTGACTCGGATTCGTGCTAAAGCTGTTCCTGAATTTTTACTTTTTCAACATTTGTTTATAATGACCTCTGGTGCACCGGTATAATCTTTCACCTAACAGCCAATACATAGTTTCACACTGATACCATGGGGCGACCTGTTGCCTGACCGGTTTCAGAGATTCAGAAAGCCTGATACACGCGTTGAAAGGGGAGTTATCACATAGACCCTAAGAGGGGATTTTTTTATTAAGCAGTACCTAAAAAGAGACTTACACGGATTATTTAATTCTTTTGACTCAATGTTCTCTAGGCAATGTTGTTCCATTGAAGATGTGATTAAGTAGATGTGAGGTGATTGTGAATCTTATGCATCTATTGGGTAAAAAAAACTTCACCCCCTTTTGACTTGCGCTGTTTTATTCAGGGCGTCGTAACTCTTGATATTCACTTTGACAAGAATACAGTGAGCAGAAGAGAAGAGCAGAGTGGCCAATTATCCCACTCGTATATAAGTGGGAAATACGACACTGTTCTCAAAGTAAATATTCTCTTTTGCCAACGGACCACCAGCTGACAGACGTATCGTAGGTCCATCTCTTGGTGACATAGCTCAACGGGTTGTTTGTTTATAAAAAAGAGAACCAATTGTTCATTGGCCAGTCAAGTGTCATAGTCAGGAATTTGATGTGGAACCACCCACGGTTCTATTTGAACAAAAACAAAAATACAGACCACGGGACAGGCTTGATCCCAAAATTGTGTATGGTGTACTCGAAGGAGCAACAAATGGTATCTCAAGTTTGACCGAAAATATCTAGGTAAAAGGAGGAAGTGTTTGGGTTCAAAGAATAGGCTTATCTTTTTCTTTATAGTTTATTTGTCAAAACGCCGACAAATTGGCGCAACAATTACTGCTTATGGTTTCTGCACATTAGCCAATATCTTGACAGGACCATCACCTTATATTGGGTTGTGGATTGACCATTCATCAGAATATAAATAAATGCTATAATAATTTTCAGTAAGAAAAAATCTAGCAACTCAGATAAATCGGAGGGTGCAGAGTTAGTCTTTTGGGTCATGGATCTTCTACAATAAGTTTATAAGTATGTGTATTTTCAACATACCCGAATTTACCTTACATGCAGGTTCACTTCGTAGTGTGACAGAGTGTGGATGACAACGGAACAGGACAATGATCCATATATATCGAGACGCTGTTATTAGCATACGAGTAAATCTGAGAACGGTGTTTCGCCACTTTTAAAAAAATCCATAGGGCATTTGAATTTTAACTCCTTCCTTACAACGTGGTTAAACAACGAGTCACAATCTACAAGAAATATGTTAGTTTTTGAACGATTACCTGGTTGGTCTATATTTAAATTCACAATGCTTCCCAACTTCAAAGAGATAGACATTTGAAGCAATGGGCATTTCTACAGCACGAGTTTCACGGTGTAAGCGATATTGAAAGAGTAGTTTAAATAAAAGTCGACAAAATTAATAAATTTTATCCAGTTGTGATTAAACGTAAAATTATAATCACAAATGCAAATAAAATCGTTAACATTATAATCACTGAAAATAATTTGGTACTGTCCAGCCATGCACTCAGTTGACTGCGATCATATCATGAAGGGAAGCGAAAACGTTTTGCTTAATTAATGTTAAGCTTTGATGTATTTGATTCGAATGTCTTATGATATAGCAAACAATTTGTTATTGTGTTATTCGTAATCACCAGGTGGTCAGGTTTTGTATGTACTTAGTCCCGAAAAACACCGCGCCGAAATCTCTGTATTTACCCAATAACAATGTAATCTCTGAAGACAAGTGTGAGACAAGCTTTCAATTAGCTGCTCTTAGATGGATTCTAGAATGTCTATCATGCTTTATACACGATTTTCGCCTGAGGAAGATTAAAGCCTTTTCATTTGAGAAAGTGTAGTTTGGACTCCCTAACAGTTGGGTTCGGAATGTTAGTTGGAAAGCTGTACCCTTGGGGCAAAGACTGATGGTAAAGTATCAAACGGCTAACGGAAACAGGATAGAACTTGTATACGTTTAGGAAGTGAAGCTGAACAAAGATCATCCGACACGCGGTATAGTCTAACAGATCCGGGACTCACACTCCACTAGACTTTCCAATCAGCTATACAGCCAGGAGCGAAATAGTCTCCGTCAATCCGAACAATTTTCCAGTTTCGAAAGCAGACACCGTTTCTATCAAGTCAAGTGGTATTCTAAAAGTAGATCAAATAAGTGGAAAACGAAACGTTTTAGAGGTAATTTGCCTTCTATATATATTTCTCAGCCTATCCCATTTAGGTGTTTTGATGGGGTTTACTGAAGCTCCATAGCTCCCGGCTCGAGGATCTCTGTTACTGAATGAGTTGTTTTAACATACCCTATATCCGCAGACGAGTGAAGACAATCTCAATTTATGGCATCACGCACAGGTCATTCCTCAGACAACCTGTTTACGATAGGACTTCGTCTGCAATATGGTTGACACAATCACCATTGAAAGCCTGAAAACGCCACTGTATTAAAACATGATATTACGAATGATCCTAATTGAATTGAGAATTGATTAAGTAGAAACCACACGATCACCAAACCATTATGACTCCGCTCCCAACGTCTATCACATTGTACAAAAATATGTCCCAGCTTGGGCCGCTGTAACTGTTAATGCTTGGAGTAAATTATGAAATCAACGCGTTGAACAGAACTTACAAGTAGTCATAACATATGTACCAGTCTTACTGTTTTTGTACCTGTTTATACTGATTGATTTCTCTTGTAAATTATGTTAATTATTCAACTCCTATAACACAGACAAAAAAATAATCACCTAATTTTAACCATGTACTCTTAAAATGTTTACAATTAATGAAAACTTATGTAAAATATATTTAATCAATAATGGGTATTGATCTGCAAGCTTATCGCCTAGTGTGTTGTTTGAGTATACTCTTTGGGTCTACTTAATTTTATCAGCTTGTAAGAGCTTCATGCGACAAGTAAACTTTTTGTTTATCAGTCAAATTATTTACTCCTTGTATTAAGTTCCTTACTTATATTGTCTGGCAATGTAGAGACTAATTCTGGACCAGAAGCAAGCGCAACAACGTTTTTCTCTATCTACCATCTTGATATCTGTTGGATTAAACAAAAACCAGAACTATGTCTTCGCAAATCATGAACATTATTGACACAATGTAGATATGTTCACTCTGTCATGTGATATGTATGTATGTGATGTAAGCGGAGCACAGTATTATCTTCAAGTTTAATGTTGCTCCACAGTCTCCAAATAAAATATGTTTAAACGAAATAGTTATTATGGCAACGCTAACCTAATATGCAAAAACAATAAAAAAAATAAGTAAGATTAAAAAACTTCAAAGAACACAATCTTAAACTGGATTAGATGCACCTCAGTCTATACCAGACGTTTTGTTTGATCTAAATTGAACAAACAAATGAACAAGACAAGTTGTAATCCGTTTTCTTTGTTTTAAAAAAATATATATATTGATGTTACAGACCAACTTATAACAGGTTTGATGCTCAATGGTTCAAAATGGTTCACATGTGGAATAAAAACAATTATTGAGCAGTCTTTAACATTTGAATTGTTAATAACGTTCTAAAAAAACTGTTCAAATTTCGGTAAATATTCTGTGAAATAAAAATTCCCATCTTTTAAACTTAATATTTTCATTCACAACAAGGTATGTGTGCGTTATGTAGAGTATGTTCTTATACTCCAAAACGCATAGTTATGACGGCTAATATATAGGAAATATATTCTTATACTGTAAGCAAGACTGGAATGAATACTCTGGTCACCTAAACACTCTAATCCAGGTTGTATCGATCGTCATGCTCCAGGATAGTATACAACATTTTCTTTAGTATTTCGTTTACACTTTATTAAACGTTTTGTTTCAGTGTGCAAACAGCTCAAAGAAGGGGTTGCGGCCATCTTTGGTCCGATGTCAAGCCTATCCGCTGCGCATGTGCAGTCTGTGTGTGACGCGATGGAGATCCCTCATATACAAACAAGATGGGATCCTAACGATATCAGAGACTTCTATTCGATGAATTTATATCCTCATTATGCAACGTTGAGTAAAGCTTATGTTGATATCATTGCTGAGTGGAGATGGGATAAATTTACTGTTATATATGAAGATAATGACGGTGAGTCGAAATGAAGTTAATTCAATTATTTACTTTAAAGTCTATCTCACTGGCTACATTACAAGAATAAACAAGTTCTGATAATACACTGAAATTTCGAAAGATAAAATTTATTTGAAATTAAATTAATTAATGACGTTGAATGTTAGTATTAGCATGTTTCTCGAACTGCGTTAAAAAAAACTAACAGATCTGGAGACAATGTCTTTTAAACAAATTGCTTAAATGCAGTATTTAAATAGAAGTTCATAACGAAATAGGGGCCTAGGCCGTGGCTTAGAGGTTAGCGTGTCAGACTGCTGATCCTCCTTCGATGCACCGTAAGGGTTCGTCCCCCAATTGACCATAGGTATATGAGGGAATTACACGAGGCGACTCCGGCTATTGCGGGTGGTGGTTTTTACGAGGTTTCCTCCCCGGTTTTCCAACATATCTAGTAAGGCAGAGTAAGAAGCAGATAATCCGTCGTCATATAAGTGAAATACTCTTGAGTACGACGTTAAACACCTATCAAACAAACAAAACAAACATAACGAAATAAGCTGTGCATGCGAGTTATTCAATACAGTTCGATGTTTTGATGCGAGATTTCTGGTCTAAAATAGTAGTCATATCATTAGGCGATATCTGGTCTTCTGAAATAATCATTTTCCTTCTTTCGTTTGCGACAGGTCTCATTCGTCTACAAGAGTTATTCCGTGCTTCAAACGACACCAATCTAAAAATAACTGTTCGTAAATTAGAAGCAATAAACGGAAATTATATCCCACTTTTGAAGAGTCTGAGAGACAAGGGCGAATATAGGGTCATTGTTGATTGTCACGTCACAAAGATTTTCCAAGTATTGAAACAGGTAGGGCGAAATATACGTTCTTTTTTCCGAATATTGGTTCTGTCAGTACACAATGCCAGGGAAGCATCTGATTCCATGAAACCCAATGACCTAAAATGATGTATCTGGCATTGTCAAGCATTATTATTATATATTATTATACTCCATTAAAACTTTTCTGTTGACAGTGTTGCACTTGTTTTCAAATAAATAATTAATTGCTTGAACACGTAAGAGAAGAGTATGATTCGGTTATTTGTGTGTGGGTGGGTGAAAATCAGTTTGAATTCAATTTCTATTAAAAACAATACTGATAACCCTAAACAAATAGTTATTACAACCATGATTATTATGTTTATGCTCTGTCTCTGGCCATTTACTTGGTCGTCGTTAAAATCCCAGCATGTTCTATCAAATGTTTGTTAATTTTTATTCGTCATACAATATTCGTTTAAATAATTGACTACATTTTAAAATTATCTGATGCTTTATTTTTTTTTTTATTAATTACAGGCCTATACGCTCTATTAAGAGATTACCATTTTAAACATATAAACATGTGTTGTTATTCTTTTTTATTTCAGGCTTTACAGGTTCAAATGATGTCTCCATATTTTCATTATTTCTTCACGTCTTTGGTAAATATCAGTTTACATTACTTTTTGCAAATGTAAACGTGAACATCAAATCTGCTTGCCTACTGGTTTCATATATGTGGACCACAGGACAGAAATATGTTTATAGTATGCAAAGCAGCCCAATCAACTAGGAACGGCTCAACATCATCCATCCATGATATTTTTTTTGACTAGTGTTAATTAGCAATATATCATTGAACACATCAAACAAATACGTCAAGTTAACTAATATCCTTGGCTTCCACTGTACAACCCCTAAATGTAAACACTAAATGAACAACTGCCCTTCAAAGTAAAAAAATTAAGTGCAAAAATCGATGGTCAAATAAAAATTGCCCCTAAATGTAAGAAGGATTTTTAACGCTTAAAGTAAAAAGATGACGCTAAATGTAAAATCATTCATCTACATTAATGTTAAAAATATCGAAATTTACATTTAGCGTTAAACGCGTAAACAGCTGCCCCATAATGTCAAATAAAAGGTGTTTTCCCTATATTCGAAAATATTCTACACTGTTCTGTTCTCCTTGACAATCTTCTTTATAGGACATAGCCAAAAGCCTCGTAATAATAAATGGAAACACCAACCTCTGAATTTAAAAAAAAACACAACAAATTAAACCAGTTTTTCTACCTTAATTCGAAAGTACTCTGCATTGTTCTATTGTCCTTGATAATCCTCTGTATATTCAACCATATTCAAAAACATGGTAATTGGAAATCTAATTTTTTCTCCAGCCTTACATTTTGCGTTTAACGCTCCATGTAAAAAGACCGCCTCAAAATCTAAATTACACTAAATGTAAACAGCTGGAGAAATAAAATCTTATTTATAATGTTTTTCGACTATGGCCAATGGAGAGAATTATCATTGAGATTAAGTAATAACCTCTATTTTAAAATTTGGGAAGAAAAAAATGTTTTATTTGCCTTATATATTCAGGCGCAGAAGTTTGAGATCAAAACGGAATTACCCTGCTCTTGTATTTTGGTGAACTAGTATGCTAAAGAATCTTTTCACGGTTCACGCCATAACGTCATTATAGTTATTCTATGTATGTGTTAAGGCGATGGTTGATAAATGTTTGTCACTGGTGATTAGGATTAACGAATATCCTTTTACAGGATTTAGGATTAGTTGACTTGGAAGACTTCAAACATGGCGGTGCTAATATCACAGCGTTGAGGTTAATTGATCCTTCTAATGCCAAGGTTTTAGACGTCACTAGTGATTGGGCATTGGAAGAGATGAGAACTGGCCAATCCCCTTTAATGTTCCAACGCACTATCCAGGTAATTACTTACATGAATTTTCTGATAAAGCATACCAAAGAAACGGGATAGTTTTGTAATGAGAAAATTCTGAGATATCATCAGTAAACTCGTCTTTTAAATTGGTTTTGGGTCTGTTATTAGTTTTTACTAAAATGGGTATGGTGTGTTTTTATTTGAAAAGATATGCATGTTTACTGACAATTGTAAATTTGAAGATAGAGTTTTAATGTAAAAGTAATGCCATTTAAAAGTATGTCTACTAACACTCTCTAACAGTTTGGTTTAATAACGTAGGGGTAACAATAGTTATTTGTATTTTGTTTATAGCTGTGACAGCTTTCAGTTGCAAATACAAGGCCTGCCTACAAAGTGCAGTTATGTGGCTGCCTGGCTCTATTGCAGAAGATTGTATGGTATAGAATCAGTGAGAAATGATATATTTCAAAGCATTTTGACTTTGGGTTTTAATTTTTGCAGTGCTTCAATATTATCGATTTCAGCCTACCTTTGAACACAACAGCTAGGTTCCGCGCAGAGAGCAATTTTATGTATATCTGATAGAATTCGTCAGCTGCTTACATTAGGAAAATAAATGTACATCAATATTCTCAGTATTATTCGTTTTATGGCTCAAATATTTAAATGACAATAAAT